>VYZV01035747.1:52108-76164 GCA_013401275.1 Pandion haliaetus | reverse complement strand
GTGCAAATAAGGACACGGAAAAAACAAATTAAGGTCTGACAAAATAAGCAATACAGCACAGCTGGTGCTGGCCTTGATGGAAAGAATAAAACGGGAGGAAGGAGCTATACCAGTCCTTCTTTTCTTTTTCTTGCCAGCAGCATGTTAGACCCTTTCTATGGGGGAACCTGCCAGCCCAAGGATATCTCTCTAGCTGTGTTACCTGTGTGCTCATGAGGTATCTTTGCTAAATAAATTCAATTTCTGGGTAAGTCCTACTTCAAGTTCTAAAAAGTGGGGTACAGATGGTACTTGTTCCTTCATGTGAAAGCTTTTAAATACCATACTATTTAAGACTGACACACAGATATAAGTCTTTTTTTTTTTTTCTTTTATCCTTCCTCTTTTTTTTCCTCCACAGGTGTGCTGGAAGTAGAGTTACTAAAGGTCCTTATGCAAGCCAAACAAGGCAAAGGACAAGTGGCATGATTTTAATACTTGCTCTCTAACTTCTCCTTCCCTGCGTGCCATCCACCCGGGCACGTGCTTGTTTACTTGTCCACAAGCCTGTTACAATCTGGTTCTTGAGGAAAAAATATTTTTCACATATATCTTCAGAAGGTCTTGGGAAGGCACCTTCCCTTGTAATTTGCATGACGGGTAACTTTGGGTACATTAGCGCTGTAGATCAGGAAGGTGCTAGAAATTAGGTCTTGTGTTTTATTTGTTTTATTGTGGGGCAAATCATGATAGCTCTTTAAATTTTAAACCATTTCAGCCCTTCTTCTGTAAATGGAACACTGATTTCCCATTAAAGGAAGGGCTGTAGAAAGATGTAATCACACATTCAGTGATTCAAAGCTGTTTTGCATGCAGGGTTGCTAGTGACTGAAATGTTAACTCCCTGTAAAACCTGAAGAAGAGCCCCTTCTAATGCTCAGGTTGTTTCCACGTAAAATTAATTCATAAATAATGTTCATACAGACTGGGCTCAGAGGCAGCCAACACCTTTGAAAGGTAAGTGCAAGAAAAATAGCTGGATCAATTAGGAGAATTGCTCTGTGTTTTCCTTTTGAAAAAATCTGACAATTACATCACATTGCTATTTTTAGGCAGATAATAAAGTGGAACACTGGGTTAATGAAAGCAGCCTGTGCAAGCTGAGTGCTATGGAATATTCACCCAGCATATGCATGGTGGGCTATATGTCTGAGGGAAACGCATGCAATCCACCTGCTCCTTAACTACGCCTTAGATTTTTGCCCGAGAAGAAAAGCTGGCTCTATTGGCAAAACAGAATATGTAATTGGAAACAATTTATCTCTTAATTCATGCTTTACTTCTTAAATTCCTTGAGTTTATTTTAGAGGTGAGAGAGCGCTAACGCCATCATGTGAACACAAATGGTGTAGAGCTGTAGGAAGGGAGGGATTTGACATATGCACTGGTATTCACAGTGCTCTTCTGCAAATGGTCTACATGTTTATTCTACAGTGCAATCCCCTAAAAGCTTAAAAAAAAAAGCCCTGAATTTTGCAGCTCCATTGAGCACACTCTAGTAGGCTACACAAAGTTTTTAAGGTTTCTCTGTTTGAAAGTCTTGTGAGTTGCAATACCATTGGCATTCTTGTTTCAGGGAAATAAGAATTGAAAGAACATCTGTGGTCCTAATACTTTTTATGATTGTTGAAGTCTCCGTTTCAGATATTAGGGACATGTAGATGTTTCCAGATCCAAATGGCTGCTGCTTTCAAATGGTTGCAGGTTTTGCTAGTGCAGTCAAAAGGGAACAAACTCAGCCCCAAAATATTGAAATGTGTAGTTAATACTAGAAGTGGCATGCTGAATTAGGTTTTTTTATAATTTATCATGATCTGTCTGAGAGGGGATTTGCAGAGTTGTTCACGTCTATTAAACACAGTGGTCTGGATGCAGCCTCTGTTTTAGCAAGCCCCTAAATTCCTGATTGCTGGAGGCTTGGAGATCACATGAGGGAGAGAATCGCTATACACCTGCCCTATTTCTTTCCCTCCTCACTGAGTATCCTCCTGGCTGTGATCAGGGACTTCCTTGCCTAAATCAGGACGTTATGATTTCTGGGTGATGAGAAAAAAGCTAACTGGGGATTCTTTTAGTCTCTGATATTACGGTGAAACACTGGCTTTAATGAGACAGTTCATATGCTGGAAGTGAAGCATATACCAAGGACCTTGCTGAACTTGACTGTATATGGAACAGCAAGCGGCTGTCGGTTTAGGGAAGGATTTGCGTGAGTGGGAGAAGAGTTTTCTGTGAAGCTCCCCCATCTCTCAAGCCCTAATATGGATGAATTAGAGACTCTAGAGAAAACAGAACATCTTTTATATGAAATATTTTTTCACCTAGAATGAACAGTTTAAGGGTTGATTAATTCATGCTGATTGTCAGCTTAATGAAGAATATAAAGATCACAGGGAAAAATCGAGCTCTTTCCAACTTACAGGGTCTGATTAGAGCAGTCGTCTGGAAAGCATAAGCTCTGATGGTACTTCTCTATTTCTGAGAACAGATTAATAACTAAATTGGTTGTTCTGTTATAGCCTTTTTAAACAGCTACACTTTGTCTCCGGTTACTACACTCTAGGTATTGTATGAGTGTATTTTCAAAAGCTGCTGCTCAGTCTAAAGATCAGCATGTATTCAGACTTTTTTCCAGTTGAAAATGGCACTTACTAGCCACTGGGTAAAGGATACATTGGAGTCAGCTGCAGCCTCTCAGTAGCATGGGGTAGGAATAGGGGAAGTAGAAGGGGTATCTAGAGGGAGCCAGGGTTGCTCTTCCTGCCCCATAGCAGGGCCAAAGATCCTTATCCCTACCAAGGTCTCCTGTCTCTCATAGCAGGAACCACCGCCTAATATTTCCTATTATTTCTTGCTGGCTTCTGGTAGTCTCCTGCCTCAGGCAACTGATAAATTTGCCTGTGCCTGAGAGATAGCCATAAAGAAGATGTAGGATGATGACATAGATTCCCCCCGGCCCCATTTTTTCCCTGGAGACATTGTTTTCTTCTAAATCTGCATTATAACATTAGAGCTCCATTTGTGTGTTATGTCTGAGCCCAGCTGAGTGTTATTGATGATTTCTACTTCCAACCTTGTTGTAACTGTGTTTTAGCAATATCGACAGACAGAAGCAAACCAAAAATACACATGCCAATTCTGTTGTTCACTGCAGATCCAGCTGTAGCCTATATGTATATTTGCCATAATTAAGTTTATGTAGCTAATAGTTATTCCTGATGTGCTGCCTAAGTCGTATAATACATATGCTACTCATACTTGAAGTTCAGTTTTGACTAAACTTGTTTTGATTAAACAGGTAACTTTTAAGGGTATTTCTGATTCTTTTAATTGACAGTCAGAAATAATCTTGTCTTTGCCTACTTGTTTCCCTGTGCTTTTGAAATTTGTTAGAAATTCTGTAACTTTCCATCTATGACCTGATTTAGCTGCCAGTGAATTTGGCAGGCGTTTTTCCACTGGCTTCATTCAAAACCAGATCAGGCCACTAGAGAACAAATGATAAATTACATTCATAAGCTGGAAGTTACCACCGGCGTTGATCAATACACACGCGAATTTCTGCCTAGGCAGGGTTTGCAATTTGGCATCCTTCCCTCAGTAATATCAGGATGCCCTCGGCGGTACAGCGAAAGGCGCGTATCTGAAGTGACACTGGGTTTCACTGTCCCTCTGGGGCTTTATCTGGGGCAAGTGTTGAGACCTTGTCAAGGGAGTTGCTGGGGAAGGTATATTGCTTCAGAGGTGCCTGGCTATGAACAGCAGCACTTCTTACTAGAGTTTCTTTTCCTTATATTTTGAGGCCACCGAGTTCACTGAGCTGCTCCATGTCCTTTTTTTCCTTTTTAATGCTATCAGTAACAAAACCTGAAAATTTTGGCATGTGGATATTGCATTTTTTCATAAAACATCATTAGTGCTTCAGTAAAATGGTGTGTTTAGACAGGTTTGCAAAAGGACGTAATTTCAGAATTCTTTACCAAAACAGAATATTCCTCAGTTTAAATACATCTTTTGAGATCTTTCAGTCTTTAAAGTGTTCTTTAACCTATTAAGACCTGCTATTAAATGTTTTTCAACTTTAAAGAGTAAAAATATTGAATATATATAGTAAGATTCTTTTTTAGACTAAAAGCATGACTATTATCATTATTTTCCCAGGGAACATTTTCCCCATTATCTGCCTTGACAAACAACTAGTCTCACTAATAAATAATTCAGGAGCAAGAGACTCTGGGGCTGTCTGTATAAAATTATGGCATATATTAGCTGATGCCCTCACTAGGCAGGAGGTTCTGGGAGATCTAGCCTTGACAAAATGGCATTAGTAAATCTCTGGATGTCTCCTTAAAAACTGTCCCCTAAATTTTCAGGTCTCTGCAGTTAGAAACTGACTGCCTCACTGGAAAAACAAGGACTAAAATACATTTTGCTTTTTTCCCCCTGAAGCTTTGTTCTTTTGGAACCTGTTAAGGCTGTCTGAATATCATATTTTACAGAATTCTTCATTTGATTCAAGATTAACTGAGCTGTTATTTTAAAATTGTTTGTGTGGTTTTTCTTTCACCTTGCTAGAAGAAATCTCTTAAATGCCTGGCAGGTTAAAAGGGGAAATAATCAACAGTCTTGTCACTGAAAGAGAAACTACTCTGTGCCCAAACTGTGTTTAATTGTGTGTGGGTAAGGCATATTCAACGTACATTCTTGAAAGCTTGAGGGTTGTACTAATTTCAAGTGAAGTCTTTATCTCAAGGATCATTCTTTCATTTGTGAAGATTTCATTTAAGGAACAAAAAGGCTGAGAATAATTAGTACTGTACTTTCACACGCATTACCTCTGGGTTAGCTATTAAAAGAACCCATCTGGCAGCAGCAGCAGCAGCAGCAGGGTGCTGGCGCAGGTAGCCTGAGTGGAAGCCATCCCTGGGAGTTTCCCTGCTCTTGCTCCCTGCACTTGGATACTTCTGCCTTTGACTTCTCACTGCTTCTGCCTCCAGTATTGTGCAGCTTGTTGGAAGGTTTGGGCTATGTGAAATTATTACATAGTAATTTTGAAGTGATGAAAGCTGTACATACAAAAATACTGCCAGAGAAGACCCTGTTTTTACTAATAGTCTTATCTTTAAAAGATAAAGCCTCAGCAAAGTTGTTATGAGAGTTTTTTGCTGCAGGTAGGCTCTCAAGCTTTGTGGAACTGTGAAGTCAAAACAGAAATTGGTGTATACATCTTCTGGCCTCAGTGTACAGTTAGATTTTAATACAATACAGTTTTATTCTGGATTTGGGGGGGAGAGGTGTGTGTGTTTGCAGTTTCACATAGAAAACTTGATGATAACCAAGACCATACCTGTCCACACACCTAAAACTAGATCATATGGACAAGATATACAGAAGGTGGGTAGGGAAAGATTTTATTGCCTTATTTTATTTTTTTTTAACTGATGGAAAACTGAAGTCAATAAAGTCATTTAAACAAGGTCACACAAACAAGGAAAATTGGGGTGGGCTCAAATGTTAACCTGCACTCTCTGAACACAGTCATCTTCTTGGTCAGCTAGGCTCTTCTGCTTTACTGGTTGTGTAAAAGACTGCATTTTAGCAAATATGCTGCTTCACTCTTACAGGAAGACATGGGGAAAGAGACAAGTTTAGTCACAGGGCTTGGCTGCCCAGCTTATTGGTAGTCTTTTTCCTTTTGAGAGATACAATTTAGGAAAGAAACTGTAGTTATGTGGGAGTTCTGCAGGATCTGAACCCAGCCAAAACTATTCATTACTGTCTGCTATAGACAACTGAAGTTTCCACCAGTCTTGCCACTTTACAGGCATCTGAATAATTAATGCAAAGAAGACAAATCTTGTAATGGAAAGTCCCCGGTTCTGATAAAGAAGGGCCGTAGGTAGTGAGGTTTCCACAGGTGCATTGCCTGCTGCCACTTATTTAACTTTTTTTTTTAGAGTCTAATTATCAGTCACTTAAATTAATTCTCAGTGTCAGCTGCAGAAGTGTCTGAAAGCCTTCATCATACAGACATCGAGCAGTAGGCCAAAGAACTCATGAGGTGCTCCTATTCAGTTTTCAAATGAGTGCATCTTCTGAAATTAGCAGTTGGAGAGAAGATTCTGGAGCATGTAATCGCTCAGGGAGAGCCAGTGGTAAAAAAGAGGTTAGGAAACCTTAGAACTTGTTCATGGTTTGATTTCTAGGGCATGCAGACCTTGCCAGAAGCATTTCTTCAACCCCAAAAAACTATTAATCATATTAAAGACTAAAGCAAAATGAACTGGATCAGTATCTTGTTTCAATTTAAACTCTCTTGTCACAGAAGGGTTGTATATTCCTTTTGTTGTCTTACATCCAAAAGATGTTAGTTTATCTGTTCTGAATGCTGTGAAAGGATTTGGGGGAGTGCTGTGCTGTTTCCGCAAAGACACCTCGATGTAGAAAATACACTGTTTCTTCCACAAATATTCACACATCTAAGTGTGAAGTCTATTTCCCGTGCTGCAGAAATCAGTAAAACCCTCTTGTACTAATGTTTATTGAAAGGGAATAGAAAGAGGACTAAGAAAGGATAAAGAAAAGCTGCTACCTAGCAGAGAAATATTTTTCAGAGCCCTAGTTTGAAATTTGCCATTATTACAAATTTTGAGGGCAACTGTTGTGTCTAAGCAGATATTGAAGTGAGGATTTTTAGTTACTGTAGTTACTTAGGTACTGAAGGAAAATTGATACTCAATAATATGAGCTCAAAAGCACTTTGCCAAATCATTGTTAAATGTGTAAGTTGCAGACTGAATGAACATAGCAAAGAAAAATTGAGAGAATGTGCCATAGCAACAAAGTCTATTAGTTTGCCATTTTTAATGGGAAAAATATATTCTTTCAAATTCATAAAAGTAGAGCCTTAAAACATCATCTGCTTTCTTAGCTGGGACAAGACCCCATATATGTACAACCTTCAGCTGTGATTCTGCACAAAACATTCCATATTTATTATTTATTTCCTCTTATGTTTTATTGTTATTAATGGAAGGGCCCAAAATTATAATCAGGGCTCAGAGCTAATATGCCTGATAGTATAGAAATAGCATAGGATATCTGTCTTGAACCAGAAAGCTTATAATAAAAGACATGGATGGTTCTTGTTACCCTTCGGTCTTGCAACTCTCTTCTGGTTGTCAGGTGGCAAAAAGGGCAGCTCTGGGAAGTAAGCCATCACCCAGTCTATGTAGCCAGAGCCTGATGCAACTTTCAGCAAGAAGGCAAGGCAACTTGAGGAGTAACAGCAAAAGTTAATACCTTCCTTTTCTGAAAACTCTCTGCCATACCCTGGATCCTCAGTGGAAAGAACAAACAGCATAAAAACCAAATTACCTCTTTGCAAACATGAAAGGTTGAGCTGTCCTCTGCAAGAGGACATCTGCAACCTTCTGTAAGACCCCAGAGGACCAGCTGGCCCTGCTTCAACTGTGAAGGTACAGTGGTCTTGAAAATCATCCCTGGCTGTGATTTACAGCTGGAAAACTTATACTGAGCCATATGCTAGAAGGAGTGGGACAGGGCTGAAAATGCAGTTCTTGAAGAGAAAGGTTTGAGTCTCAGACAGTGATATCAGGTGAAGATAGCTTTATCCCCTTCAGATTAATTTCAGGTTGTATTAAGAACAGAAAGTGTGAGGTTTGAAAAAAGAAATATTTTTTTTTTCTTTTTGCTTGCTTGCTCAGTGGGTTATGCTGGTTGATTATGGAAGGAAGCCTGGCAGATAGACTCTTTTACAGATGCTGGAATGTTCACTGTGTGGTTTATGAGGGAAGAAAGACTAGCCTTTAGTCTCTTTGGGGAACCAAGATATTGACAAAACTATTTTTAAAAAGCTGAAGCTTAATAGAAAGTATCAAAGGGCATGTTGAGACACTTTTTTTCAGAAAATACAGTTGTGACCCTTTGCAAAGGCACGACAGGGATATAAGAGGGATTGCCTTACAAATAATTAATTAGGAATTCAGATCTAACTTTAGTCTGTACATGAAGCTTCAAGTGAGGTTTATGAAGGCTTGTGCTTAGAGCAGCTACACAGCTCCCTAGAGTTAAAAAAAAAAGGGGGGGGCAGGGAGGAGGTAAGAAATGCATGAAACTTCCATTACAATAATGACTAATAAGTGACCTAGGCTCTATTATTCAGAAAATGAATGTGCAGTACAGTTCTTTCAGACACTAATTGTCATGTCATTGCTATTGTTCTAGCAAACACAAATAGGCAAAACAATACTGTAAAATGAAATTAGCCTTGATAAACGTGTTTTGTGATCTGTGGCAGTGGAAAAAGTCTTTTGGATGAGCGTAAATCTCCTAACCTGCCTTCAGAAATTGAGGCTGACATATATTCTCCAAGCTTTTCTCAATAATGGCAATTAAAAAAGCATTGCTGTTCTGGCAAAGTCTCTCTCCATAAGATCCAGATCACCTGAAGCTGTGCATCTCCACTCAGTAAAAATGAACAGAAGAGAGAAGGTACTTGATTTTGTTAAATCTTTCATCTAATACCTTTTCTTAAGAGATGGAAAAGTCCTGTTGACTCTCTTTTTGAGGGACCAGGCATGGGCACATTTGGGGCAAAGCTGCTAAACCACTCCACTTCCAGAGCATACGTGAATCCTTATCAGGATGATGTGCCCGTTTCTGCAGGTATTTAAGTCTCCTCAGGTGTTGCCTATGGAAACCGAGCACAACTCAGTGCTGTAAATTCTGTACTTTGTTTCAGGTGGCCTGAAGCCTGGCAGTAATACTAGCCAAAAAAACCCAATAACTGATTTGTCTGGAAACTTTGTTTGGCAATGGAGCAAGCATTTGTGCCCAGGGATAATAAACTGGAGAATTTTTAGGATTTTATTAGAAGACCTAAGGCATCCAAGATTTCTTTCTTCCCTCCTCCACAAATTACATGTTTGATCCACCTTCATTGCTTCACGTGGGACCCAGGATGGATATTTTGTATTTGGCGGGCACTTGACTATTCCTATGGACACAATCCCTTTTTCCTCTCTCTTTTTCTTTCCTTTGGTGGGGGGGAAGTGTATAAAGCATGGAAGGTTTAGGAAGCGTGGGGCTTGTAGAATGTTTTGTTTTGGAAGCAGCAACAGATGCAACATACAGACATAGGCATTGACACTGATACATGGCTGAGGAAGAGCTAGGATTTGGAGAAATGATGAGGGTCTATGTAGCAGTGTTCCTTCTGGAGTTCTCTGCTGTCTTGGGGATAGTAACAATATGCAGAGAAGAATTTACGTGCAAGGGAATTATTCTGAAGGGGAAAAACAAACAAAGTTGTAAGTATACATCAGAAACAGTAAAAAAATGGAGTATGTTGATCTGAAGCCATCAAGGAACTCAGAGCAAGATGTCGGAAACTTCTCCACTGGATCATTGCTGTTGAGAGTGTCAGTGTGATTAGCAACACAGACGTTCTGGTGTATACAGAGCTTCATTAATTGACTCAGCTGTGGGGATGAGTGAAGCTATCTGAGAATTTATCTTCAGTATCACGTATAGCAAGTTGGACTTGCCATTTTTGGGCAGATCAACTCTGCCCTGAACACATGCTGAGAGTAGGTTGGTGCATGCACAGTGTGATGTGTGGCCTTTACTCGCTGCGTGATGATGTTGTTGATCATATAGACAGCAGCTGAGGCTCTTCCTGCATGTGCTGTGGGAAGACACTGTGCTGATGATGATGGGTACCATTTTGAGCAAAGAAAATGATGTCCATCATCACACTGCACTGAGGAGATGAATCTGGCTTATCTTTGAGTCCAGCAGTAGTCTTTGGTACTGCACATACAGGAGGAACTGTTGTCATTGACTGGAATGGATGCTTTCTAGGAAACTGCCACCATGAGTTATTCAACGGGACTTTGGAGCCCCAGAGCTGCAGCTTTGGAGTTTGAGGTTTGCAATAATGGGGGAGCCCACGTGAGAGGTCTCCCTTACTAAGGAAGGATCCATTTCTGCTGTTGTCTAGGTCAAGAGCCTAAGAGCCTGGAGAAGCCAGGATTTGCTCACCAAGATATTATAGACCTCCCTAGTACAGCATCCTGCTGGAAACAGGCTGCAACCAAAAATGAAATGTATCGCATCCTGATGGTGTAAAGATGTGTCTGTTGTTGAAGATTACCACTAGGCACACTGGGGTCCTTCATTTAGCACCGTGATGGTACAGAGGGAACTGAGCTATCAGCAGTGGCATTCAAATACATGCAAAAGCCATAGGAGAGTCCCCCGCCTGATATACTGACAGCAGGCTCTGATGTTTACCACGTCCCAGATGCAAGATAAAAAGCTGTGAGCACAGAACACAGGGACTGGCTCCCCTGGGAAGCTTACAGATGAGCATCAGGGAGGAGACAACACTGAGGGGTGTTAGCAAAGGAAGGTTTGCCTGGTGCTGCATTAACCAGGTAGCAGCCCCTGAAACACCCCTCAAGGCTGGAGCAACTTTAGGAATCTAGAGAGGAAAACTAAATCATTAGGTTCAAAAGGGAATTCCCCTGGGGGGCTGAGGGTGACCCTAACGGTCTGAGCATCACAAGCTGTCAGAGGCAAGCAAGCCATGGGAAGCAGCAAATCACACAGGGATTTTGTGAAGGGAGAATTGAAAGTAAAATCGGGAGAGCTTATGGATTAACAGTGAACAGGGGAGTGCGTTCCTACTGATGGAGCTCTGGCTTAATTTACCGCAAAAGGAAGACTTCTGGTTGAATTAATAATTGTGTCTGCATTTAGTATGTACCTACCTTCCTGTTTTTTGTGTTCACTTTCTTCTTTGTTGTTCTATGTTCTGTCTTTGATTCAAACCGTTTACTGCTGCCGTCATTTTTTTTAATATGTCAACCCACTGTGAGCAAGCATAATAGAAATTGGTCAATGTGTGTTAATTGTAAGTCTCTCCACATGAGCCACAGGTATGGCTCACACATGTAAACAAAATGAGTGGCAGGTTTCTGGAAACAGCACTCCCACTGTAACCATCATGCAGTGTGTTTCTTTTTATAGCTTTTTAAAAAAGGTGTCAAAATCAGCTCACTTGATTAAAAGAACATTTGCTAATAGCTTGTCAGGTCTGTTGTCATTTTCAAGCAAATTAAGATGTTGATTTTTTTTTTAAAGTTGTAAAGATCTGGAATATGACAAGAAATTGAAATATTAGTAAGACTATTGGGAAGTTTTGATAGTATGTGCTTGTGAATGTTAATGTTTAGCAGCAAACAACTCTTAAGCAGAGTTCTAACATCTTTTATGTTCAACTTTATGATGTGCACCAGGCAGTGCCAAAACATGTATGAGTGCAGATGTGCCGAGCAGGGCTAAAGAGTAGTGACAAACGTGTTTAAAGTACTTGAAAATTTAAGAACGTTTCAGGAGCACAATAAAAATAAAACATTTGCCCCATGACACTTCACTGAATACAAACAAGAAGTTACAAATGCAAGACATATTCATTTCTTTCACAGAATAAAAAAAGAAAAGAAGACACGTATGGTCTTTATTATTCTTAAAGTACATATTTTTTACTGCAGCCATATTGTCATCATGATTCTACAGCCTAGGTGCTGGCTTTCTGAGTTAGAGAGAACGTCCCTAAAAGTAACTGTGGTTGTGTGCCAGCTTGAGTGGTTTTTAGAATTTGAAATTTGATCCAAACACATATTCCTTGAAAGATATATCCAGATCACAGGAGGAAAAGAGGTGAAAACATTATGTTTGGGAAATTTCATCTCTGAAAGATAGGAACAGGCTCTGCTAAATCCCATTTCTCGTGCATATAAAAACTGCACTCTTTTTGTTTTGTAATTTGCATCATACAGGAAGAGCTGAAAATTGGATTTGTCTGTTACAGGGGTAGGTGATTTTAAGCTGCGTGGCATTAAACTCAGTCATTCTTTTTCAAGTTTTCTGCTGTGTAATTTGAGAAATTCAGAAGTACCTTGACATTCTTTGTCTCAAAGTCAACCTAGATCTTGGAGGTCTATGTAACATGTATCGGGCTATAGGTGCTGCTGTAAACAAACAGTGATGTAAATGCCACACTTGTTTAACAGAGACTAATCTCCTCACTTCAGCTGCTGCTTGAAATTAACTTGTTTGCTTGTCCGTTTTTCTCTGGCCTGAACACTGGGAGGAATGTGGGACCAAAAACTAGGTACAAATACTCCATACTGTGTAAAACTAGTTTCTTGACTGAGTCCTAGGGACTGTTCCTGGACCTTATTAGCTTCAATGGGAATTATACAGACAAATTGAGGCTTATAATGGCTGGAAAGATCAGAGGATATTTGTTACAAAAATTACCTGAAAGCATTTCATTAGATGTTAACTGCTATTTGTTTATTTAGCCATTAAATAGACCATTAACCTCTTAATAGTTAAATTGCTCAGTTTTCCTCTTGCACACAGACCCACCAAGTCCTCCTATATCATTAAGAATTATGTAGATCAAAAAAATTTATGAGTAAAAGAAAAACTGTGCAGTTCTATTAGTTAACATTTAAATCACAAAATTACTTCAGTGGCTGTACTGTTCATATCGGGAATCAGAGTATTCTGGTAGTGACTGGGGGAACAACTTCTCAATATTTATCTTGTAGTTAGAGACTGTCTCATTAGTTTTTAAGATCTGCAATGGCAGTGTTCAAAGTTCTTGTCTTTTGGTTATTATCATGGCTGGCACATGCTTTGGAAATCACTGAATAATAAGCCAGGAGCTTGTTGCTGCTTTAATCTTTTCTCCAGCTGAAAAACTTCTGATTTTAATGTATAATAAAGAAGGCTTAAAGCTCCATTTCCTTCTTCCTCTGGGGAGGTGCCCTTAATAGTTTTAGTGGTTTCTGTTTGATATCCTATTCACTTCCTGACAATAATGGTGGTTTGAAATGCCTTTGGAATTGTCTGAGACAAGCTTGTGAGACTCACTGGTGCTTTTCACCTGCTGGAGACCACTTCTTTTTAACACCACCACTGATCCTGAGAGATTTTTTGAGGACGGTGTCAGTAGTAGTATGTATAGTCATTGAAGTAATAAACTGGTAGCTCCCGTAAAACCTAGGCAAACCATGTGAAATGCTTTGTAATTTTAAAAAATCTCAGAAATTTGCTTTCAAATTTCACTCTTGATATAACTAGTTGCAAGCCTAGTGGCATGTTGCTGCTCAGTGCATTGCTCCAGCTATGAAGCCTCGTGATGTGTTAGTTGTGCCTGACTGATGCATTCCTGCAATCTGTGAGTCCTTAAGCAGAAGGCAGAGGAATCTCCTAGTTTTTCTCTTTATTCCTTTGTGGCATGCAAACCACAGACTGCCTCAACTCTTGTGCTGCTGTCTATACTGCCTGCTTTGGCCAGTAGTATTACCTGACTGCTATGCACAACATGGAAATAATAGATGCTGAGTTTCTGAAGGATGAACTGAAAGCTTTATCTACAGCTACTGTGTTGTATAATATGCTCATGAATGAGTAACTAAAAGTTGTTGGAAAGCAATACTATGTAATTAAAAAAATCTCCTTTACAAATACATTTGTAAAACAGAAGGACAAGAAAGTAAATTGAGTCAGCTATTTGCAATGTAAAGTGTCTTCATGGTATCTGTGGGGTTACAGCATATATAGTGGGTTATTACACATGCAAATTGAGTGTCTAGGCAATTGTTTCTTTCCATCCTTCCTACTGTTAATTGGTTAGCAATCTTTTACATGAGTCCCATGCTAAACAATTACTTCGCCACTTCCCTCTTCTTTCACGGTCTTGGTTATTTCAATTCCAAGTAACTACAATAATTTAGAAATTACAGTAATGGATTTATAGCAACTAAAATGATGACAATAATACAATTGTAGAAATGGGAATGTCCTGAAATGGGAGAACAGAAAGTTCATATTCTTGCCCTGTTTTGACTTACCACAGATAAACACCCTGTCCTTTATTCCTATTTTAAATTGATACATATGTAGGTAAGATGTCTCAACAACTAAGTGATCTTGATACCAAAAATCAGGTAAGTCAATACAGAGTTCCTCTTTGCAGGAATACCTGTCAGAAACCCTTTTGCGTAAGGATGAGAACTGTATCACAAAATTCTCTACACAGTGAAAATGTTCTTTAATGTTCTAATATGTTTAAAAGCTCTAATCCTTGTCTTGATTTTTAGAAGAGAACTTAAGCTTGCATTTTTGTTTTATAAGGTGTGGGGAGAAACAGGACCATAGGGCCGTTGCAGGTCTGGCAAGAGTGGTAGTGAAACTTTGGTTGGTTGTGCCTGGGCAACAAGTCCCTTGAAATCCTGAATGAAAGGGGTCTCCACAGGCCTCTAAAGGTAGTTAGTCCCAAGTCTTTTCTTCTTGTGCTGTGATAGTGTGGCCCAGTGTGTTCCCCTCCCCAAGTTAATACAGAAATGAGGATGAGTTCCTTAGCCAAAGCTGTGGCAATTTCTATTTTTCCCTTGGGTTCACCCCTGGCTACATTGGCCAAAGGATGGTGATCCTCATGCAAGTGAGGCTCTTGTGGTTGTGGGATAGCTGCTGCTGTTTTGTGTAACACCACAACAGCCATGGTAAAAGCACACAGAATGCTGTGGACGGCTGGCTGAAGTGTGTAACCACGTGTGAGCATGCTTTGTAGCTGTGTTACTTCTCCATGGTGATCAGGAGAGAGCCCCTGGTGAGGCAGCCAACCTGCGGCAACGGAAACAGACATAAGACTCTTCCCTGTGCCCTGTCTTCTTTCTACCTACTCCTGTGAGCAAGCTCAAGGGGTTTCCAGTGGCCATGGCAAGGGGGATCAGAGTGATGATATAGCCCTACCTCTGACAGGCAGACCACCAAGCTGGCCTAGCACAGAGCAGGAGGAGGGCATGTCCATCCCTCTCTGACTGCACACCATGGCTGGCTGCATAGTGTTTTTACAGGGAGGCTTAGGAGGACTTCTCAGGTCCCCGGTTCAAGTGTCTGACTTCACCCATGCCTGTATCCACAGTGGGCTGAGATGTGGGTATGCACCATCCCCTTCCTCTTGCAAGATGTTGCTTTTGTGATGTGAGCAGCTTGGTACATCAGCTAGCAGGGAATTATAGCAGGCTCAACACAGCCCTGGCATATGCAGAGAGCACAAAGGCAAGCCTCATGCCCCTTTATGTGAGAGTAGTCTCCAGAAAGCTGGCACCGTGAACGTGTTTTCTCTCTCTGAAAGCAGAGATTGTGCTGGCACTGGGAAGAGGTGCCGTCAGACCCCCCTGCAGGAACAAACAGATGTGAAGTAATATTTTCCAAGTGATTTTGGAGTTCACATGACACAGAATTACCTTCTGAAGTCACTTTTGAAACTGTTCTCTCATAGTTCTTCTGGTAATGGGACTCCTGCCTGCATCTTTATTTTGGAAACGCTGCCTACTCATGCCAATATATGAAGCTGTGTAACAGCACTGTGCCTGCCTCATCTCATCTCTAGGGACCAAAATTCATGTGCGGCCAGAGGCAGTGGCTGAAACTTCAGCCTTGACCTTTATTTATTTGTTTGCAAAATCAGTCCGAAGTTTACTGTGGCCTTTGGATGTGCTCCAGCTACTTAACCATAAGTATGCTGATGCAAAGCTCTCTTATCCAGGACACAGAAGCAGTCGCAGGAGAGGATTCTGTTGTGTTTGCTTTCATTGCTGTTAATGTTCCCACATTTAGAGAGGCTAGGTGGGGTTTAGTGCTTTGGGTTTTTTCTGCTTTTGCAAGTCCTCTTTCTCACTTGGCCTTCTTGTGGGTGGCTCTATAAATTTAGACAAGGCAGAAAGCTGCTGGTTCAAAGTGACTGTTTCTCAATTGCATGCTCATTATTGCATCTCCTGTTCTTCCTTCTGGTGGGTATTTTAACTTCTCTCATGTTGCCAGTGTTTCCTTTTTATTCCTGAAAGTTCAGACTGTAAATTTCAGATAGAGCAGGAGAAGCAGTTGAGTTGTGTGACTGCCTCTTCCCATGATATTCTAACCTCTATGTTAAGCCACCAGTGTTGCAAGTATTTTGAAAGTTCAGGTCCTTTCCAGCAAGGTCATATACAATCTAGGAAATGAAAGAAAAATAAAAAGCATAGTTTCACAGGTGAACAACCTAAAATGTATATTCTGTGTTTGGTAGCTATTCTAAGCCAAACCCTCTGGCAGAGGTCAGCTTTGTTCAGTGTCTACATTAAGCTTTTCGGCTTTGTGCGGCTACAGCCTCTGCACAGCACAACAGCCATTTCCAAATGGTTTGGCGAGACTGCCCAAAAGGTACTGTTCCCCCTTCCATCATCTGTCAGAAGTAGTATTAATAAAAATAATGATGCATAATTACGATGCATAAATAATTATTGCTAAAGCAACAGTTGTGATAGAGCATTTAGAAAGTGTATGAACAATCTGCTACTTAGCAGTTTTCTGAGGCTTTCTGCATAGTTATTCTGCATAGTTTTCTGCAGCTTAGCTGTAAATAAAAGTCTTTGTGTTCCATTTGTATTTTGCCTTGGAGAGTTGATGTGGTCCAAGAACCCAGCAGCCAGGTCCCTGTTTCTTACCTCCCTGCTCTTAAGGAGTTCTGAAGGGTGCTGCCTTTTCCCCCTAAAGTATCCATTTCATAGGTACAGTGTCCCATGGTACTGCTGCTTGCTTCTGATTGTGAAAATTCATTGCCAGGAAACAGTTAACAGACCCTGGGCCCCCAAACCATAAAAGTTTTATGTTTTTCCTATCTCTTCATAAAACTG
This sequence comes from Pandion haliaetus, assembly GCA_013401275.1. Lineage (NCBI taxonomy): Eukaryota > Metazoa > Chordata > Aves > Accipitriformes > Pandionidae > Pandion > Pandion haliaetus. The sequence goes on along the minus strand of VYZV01035747.1, from coordinate 59,344 downwards.
TGAGGTCTGAGGTACTGTGACCTCAGTTACTGATAAAATTTTGTCTTCTGTTTTCTGTTGTATGAGATTGTCAGCAGGTAACCATCTGTGCTGCACCGGGTAACCATATTAAATTAATGTAAATAATCCAATACATGGCTGATAACTGCTTAAATGCATGCTGGACAAATGGAGGCCCACTAGGTATATGATGTCTAGTAAGAATGAGTAAGTAGTAAATCCAGTGACTTCTGAAATCATACTATCTGTTGTTAATGATAGCTGAACACAGTGAATAGATTTGCTTGAACACTCTGCAAAAAGGTCTTGTGTGGTTTTTTCCCCCCCTCTGGGGCCAATTTTCCCTGTGGTACTGAAATGGACTCTTTTACTTGACTTTGCGTGCATTTTTGTCATACGTGACAGCCTTAAGTTTCCTCAATATTTCTGTTCATCCGAGGACTTGTATAAAATATGTTTGGCCCTTTTCCTAGGTCTATAAATAACCTCTGTATCCTTTATAACATGTTCCTCTGTAACATCTAAGGAGTCAACATTCCGTTGGCATTAAACAAAATCCTCTCTAGTCCCTAGAACTGCTTTTTAAATTGATAATGCTGCTGAGGCATTTGCTTCCCTGACCACCCTATGCTTACAGAAGGAATTAGATTCCTCAGATTGTACTCCTCAGTAGAGGCTCTGGCAATTATAATTCACATACTCTTTGAGACCAGACATTTGTTCATTGGTTTCTTTTAATGCAACAGAAGATGTATTGATCACATTTATTGAATGCTCCAGAGAGTGTGTGCATCTAATCACTGAAATTCCCTTGGTTTCGGTTTTCCTATTATAGATTTATAACTCAAAATACAATCCCTTTGTTCTCAAGGGTGGAGTTTTTTGCTATGCCCTTGTATCTCTGAGTACTTTCATGTATCTGGTGGGGCACTTTGTTCTGTCCTTTCTCTAAGGATATTCCAGCTTGTTTGATTCCAGGTCTCCAGCATTCTTCAATAATCACTTGGAGACAAGCTGCCTGGAAGAGTTTGGGTTCATTGGGTGCCTGACTGTCCAGTACTGTGTGCTGTAAACCACCGCATAGCACAGTGTCTAATTACAAAGTTTTCATCCTGGAGATTTCTAGTTGCCCATATCCATGACTCCTTTTCTGAAGATCATCTATTTTACTTTAATATTTCTGCTGTCAAAACACAGAGGACCAGAAATTCTCTTTGCTTTTGTGGAAATGAGGTCAGTCAGCCTTGCTGATAGGAAATCTATTTGTATTCCTCAATTCACGCAAAGTAAGACTGATAAGACAAGTATCAATAGAGACATCAGAATAGATCTTGGGAGAGTAATAGCCCCTGCATAAAAATTTTTCTTCATCAGTTTTTTTCCCTTTTTGGTGCATTATTCTATTTGGTGTCCTTAACTAAGGACATTCTTAGTTAAGTGCCCGTGTTTTAAGTGTTACCTTAGCTTTCCTCATGCTTGTATCACCAGCACTTCATGCCCTCTCTATTCTGCAGACATAGTAGCTTGCTGTGGCTTTGTTAGTCTTGAACATTTGAGTATGCATTTCAGTACTTACCCTTGACATACTTCACCTTCATGTCTGTCAGTCATGTCAACTCACAGCCAGGAAAAATATCAAACTGACATATGTGTATTATTTACTACAACAATGAGAAAAGGGCCTTGATTATGGTAAGTAGTGCAGAAGATTGTTGTCTCTAAGATCATAAACCACATTGATAAGCAACAATTGCAGAACAATATGTTTTTGTAAAAATCTGAAGGGTCTCTAGAGTGTTCACTTTCCAATACAGTAGAATGCAATTAGGTTATATTACAGTAAGGTTCTAAGACTTTTCAAGTCCAGTTTTTGGTTTGCTGAAGAAGGAAGGTAATGTGCAGAGTATTATTATTATTATTATTATTATTAAACTGCCTTGTATACTTTGACCATGGATGATACCAAAAATTTAACAACTGAATAGCTGTGGGATGGAATTATAAGAACTCTCACAGGAAAAAGCTGGTTAGATTCCCTGCAAACAGTTCACTCCTTCATAGTGTGGCATTGACGTCTGATTATACGTTCTCTTACAAGAACGTGTTTGTTCAGTCTCGTTTGTGAGGCATCTGCTAATAAAATACTCACTCTTTTGTGCAGCTGTAGCTTTTAGCATAATGGAATAAAATGTTTTCTCTGTTTTATGAATAAAAAACCCCTCAAACATTGTTTTCTTTTCTCCCATGTTTTTTAAGGATGAGTTATCACTGTTGTTATCATTCCTGGTATTTGCAGTATTTACTTGAATGTATGTTTGATTTCTTTGGGGCTCTAATTTATTTTTGTGGGTGAAACTGTTAGCTGTCATAAGAAACTGAAAAAGGAAGTGAGTGGTTAAAAAAAGCACCCCACCAAACAATCAAAACCCAAAAACTGTTGGGGCCAGTCACTGCTGTTGTGATGTGGAAAGTAAGTCATCAAGCTGTTGGAAAAACCTGAGTCACTGCTCATTGGGAAAAGGTTCATGGCAGGGACTCCTCAAAGTTGTTTTAGTCTTGGGATGTATATTCCTAGAAGTTCCACTTTTGTGAGTTTTACAGAGGGATGCACATTTAATGGTTGTCAGTGTTGCCATCAGATCAGTGCTCACAGGAGGTAAGTACTCTGTACCTGGCACAAAAGACTGGAAATGTGCATAACAGGGGAAACTAATGGAAATACCTGGTCATAGTGGTATCGCAAGACAGTAGTCAGTAAAATATGCCTCAGAGGAAGGTGTTTAAAAGTTTAAATTCTACTATGTAAAATAGTGGAGTAATTTTCTTGGCAGAAGGCAGTGGAGTTTGACATAATTCAGAATGCTTTGATCCTGATATTTATAAGCCTGCCTACTTTTTTTTCCTCTCAAGAGTGCTTTGTCTTATGAAATACTTTGGCTAAATATTAGTTATTAATTTTTAATTTTTATGCAGTGTTCCCTTTGTGTCAGCAGTAAGCAATGATGTCTGGTTGACTTGGCATTTAAAGCAACAAATACCTTGGAAAGTCTCCTCTCCCTGCCCTCTGCTTCCAGCCGAAATAGGCCTATTCATTTTATTTTTCCCTTTGCTGGAAATCTTCCCATCTTTCTTTCCTTAATCTTTACATATTGTGCTGATCTTCTTTTTGAAATAGGCTTGGCAAATTATATGCAGTAATCAGGGCAGGGGCAGTGCTGGCTTCTTACTAGCAGGAAAGACTAGTATCAGTGCTAATACCCAGTGTTAGTTCAAATTCCATTTTTATAGGTGAACGTTTTCCTTTGTTCTTGCTGCAACTTTGTGTCGACAACATGGTCGTCTTTAACTGCTCACTGTGATACTTGGGTCTTCTCCTTGAGTGGTTACAGATGAATCACATGTGAGCAATACAAATTTCTTTTCCCCTGTGTTTTTCAATCTGAGTTCTTAAAGCAGAAATTTGTCTTCTATCTTGCTCTGGATGGTTGCTGTTCTGTAGAAGAATGTGCCTCATCATCCACGTGTGAAGTTGAATATCTCTGTGCAGATCACAAGCTTTACTACCTTGTTATTTCTCCAGATGGCTTAAAACTCCGATACAGTCCAGCCTGTTATTCTATACTAGTGCCCTGAAAAAAAATGTTTATATACTACCTTGTCCCATCAGTTCCTTTGGCAAAGAATTGGGCCAAAACCTGAAACAAAAATAAAATAAGCTAAGCAAACATCTGGGCTAAACTTAGTTTAACCTCTGCTTTCCAAGTGTTGGGTTAGTTTTCCAACTAAAGTTTTTAATTTAAGTAGTGATAGGAAGAAATTTTCTCAGACATTGAGATCATGAAGATAGTAATTAATCTGCAGGTAACATTTATGGGAAAGAAGAGGAGGTAATGCAAAACAAGATTAAATATCAGAGAAAACCAGATGTGCATCAGGAAAAAAAAAAAAAAACCCTATGGAAAATGATGGCAAATTACAGAGATTGCATACTACACCATCCTGCTTCTCAAGGAAATGCATGTACTTGAAGGGTGAAAGATTTAATTTATCATTTTTCAAGCATCTGGTGCTATTTCTAATGGTTTTAAGGAGAATAATACTTTCAAATGCTCCACACCATGTACTTAAAGGATAAACAGTGATCTCAGATGGTGTGGGGAAAGAACAGAGAAATCCGCAACCCCAAAAGATTTCATGCAAACTGGGCAAAATCTTAATCGCAGTGGTTCCGGGTGAAACGGTTCAAATTCACAACAATGTTATTTTGTACTTTCCTAAAACTCCAGAATTCTAATGAGATGTTTGCAATGTTCTTTGTTTTACTTAATAAGCTGATTTCTACAAATTAATAGACTTCATAGAAAATAAAACGATAAAAAGAGTATACATACCCTTAAGTAGCCAGAGTACTCAAGAGAGGATTAAAACTAGTACCGTTCATACCTCTAGTAGTAAGTGCAGCTAAGAAAACTTCCTAAGTCTAGTGTATTAGAGTGTATTGTTCCATCAGTGATTTAGTGTGACGGAAAAATTACAAGGAAACTCCTCTGAAATAAAGCTTTTTCTTTGATGAAGGTCCAAGTCTTCTGAAAAAGGAGAAAGTGAACAATTTTTTTTGTTCCCCTTCTCAGATCTACTGATGTGCATCACTTTAACATCAAGTGATTACTACTGAATAGATTAAGAACAGGAGTTAAATGAGCATTGATTGTCTTTAATCCAAGGAAAATATACACTTCAGAGGTGTTTGCTTTCTTTCCTTCTTTTTAGACTCTAGTTCAAAAAACCTATCGAGGGACTACCCAGTGCTAGCCATTAGGAAATGTTCCTTTTTTTAAATCAGACCCCAGAGGAGCCTGTGCTGGGGACTGCGCCATGTGTGGATAAAAGCCTCTGATGCAGAGTGCTCAGTGCAGACAGGCAGGATGGTTCAGTGCAAATCTGAAGGCAACAGGTTATACAGGAGCCTGATCTGGCAGGTTTCACTTCCATTACAAGAAATTAATCCTCTGTTCAACAGACCCAAAATAGAAGCTCTTTTGCCTGCCTGGTAATTAGTCTCTTGCATATTTGCATCTCATTGGCTTTTTCTCTGTGCTTAATGGCGCAGCTGCTTTTTGCTCATGATAAATTAGAATGGGGATCAGGAAAACATATCCATTTGGTAGTAATGGTGTGTCTAATAAACTTGTTGCCTCTTGAGTTTCTCAGTCATAATGGTAATCTCCTATTAGTTCTAGGAATGCTTCACGTCTTTCCTTCCTCCCTCTCTGTTCCCTATTAGTTAAAAGTTCACAGGTTTAGTGAAACATATTTCCACATCAGCTGTCCTCTACTGAAATCTCAGCTATCATGGAAAACTTCATATATCCCATCAGTCATTCTGATTTGATGCCTGCACAAATCTATAAATAATAAGAGGGTGAAAGAAGAGCAAAGTAGAGAGCAAATGGCTGATGCAATTTAAGCAAGGAAGATGTTTTTGCTCCATTTCCCTTCACCTACAAGCCAAATTAATATTGTCCGTGTCCATTGCTTCCATGTAATGACTGAAAAGCTTCCTTTCACATCATAATTTGTATGCACCCTGCTTTAGCCAACAGGAAAACCAGGCAGGTTAGTGCTTAAACAACCTGCTTGTTCTTTCAGACTTCAATGGAAATAATGAGTACGGTGGGGAAGTGAATATAAGCAAATTACTAACTCTTTAATTTGAATAGTTGCTGAGAATTTAGAATCTTAAGTAGGAAGAAACATCAGTGATAGAGTTATGAATCATGGCAGAACGTTGCTGACCACCAGGTGTAAAGCAGAAGCTTCTTTGCTGAGGGCAGGGGGAGTCAAATAGCCAGAGACAGCTTTGTTGGTTATAAACTGAAGGAAAATTAAGCCAACATAGGATGTATGAAATTTCAATTAAAAGTTGGAATTTGAACTTGTTCTGCACTGGGTTGTGTTGTGTGAAATCACTGCAAGAGAGCGGGTGCCACAAGAATAGCTCTGTCACTAAAACGTTACCAAGGAATTCTATGGTTTCCTTTCTTTTCTTATACAGAAACCGTTGTGCAACCACAGCAGATTCAGTCTCAACACTGGACTCACTGAAAGTTACAGTATGGTTCACAATAAAAATAAGTTTTTCTTAGGCAGAATGTCTCTAAGTTTACATTGTCTAGACTAATTTTTTCTTCAGATTGTCTTTCTCTGAAAGTGTTTACATTTCCAGCTTTGTTTTTAATATCAATGTTTCTTTTATTCTGTTCCTATTTTCCACTTTGACCTGAAACTACTTCTTGTGAGTAGGTTGCTGATGTCAGGGCTTAGAATTTGAGATGAAATTCTTTGCAGAAAAAAGAAAGTGAAGTCCATGTTTTGATCCCCGCTTTTTCCGGGGTACATAATTTAAAATGACATTAGTGTCATAGTGATATTAATGACATAGTTCTTTTACTCACACTGGTCAAGAATTATTGAAAATGTCTTGGCATTTCTGCTTTTTCTTTTGACATTCATTAGGCTAAACCGAGTGATAAATCTATGGGTAGAACTAGTGGGCTAATTACTTTAACCTTTCACCTGCTTAGGATTTGTTATCATAAAAAAAAATTTGTTGCATTCTATAAATGGTGAGTTTGTTACAGTACCATGAAAACCATTAAGCCACATTTACAATCTATTTTATCTGAATGGACATAAAAACAGTTTCCTATTTGCTACGTGACATAGAGCTGAATTGAGCTCACAGGAACATGGTGTAGACAGGATGACTAACCCAGCCCAGATTCTCACTGGTGGCACCAGTGGGTTGCGTCTACACAGCTCATGAGCAGAAGGACTGAAAAAAAGGCCAACCATAAACACTTAAAAGCTCAGAGAAAGCATAGCCAGAAGCTGTGTTGAGGGGAAAAAGAAACCTGGAGGCAGTCATCAGAGAAACTGTTGCAGAATAAGGTGAAGAACTAACTGGTTGAACATATATATAGTCACTGGAATTATGTACATTTTAATTTAGGATGAGATTTTTATGTGCTATGACAAATTTAAAGAGACTCTTCCTCTCCAAGCCTTGTAAGGACCCTGAGTACCCTTTCTGGATAACAAGGTGTTATGGGTTTGTGTGGCGCGGTTTTCCTCGGTGGCAGGGGAGGGGGGCTGCAGAGGCGGCCCCTTTAAGAAGTTGCTGGAAGAATTCGCTGCCCCAAAATGTCGGACCCGCGTGCCAAAATGTCGGACCCG
>VYZV01035747.1:34571-51686 GCA_013401275.1 Pandion haliaetus | reverse complement strand
CCCATCCCCGATTCCCCTGCGCCGCCGGGGGGAGGAGGTAGACAGCATCGGTAGTGAACTGAGCCGGGAAGGCGGGAGGGGTGGGGGGAGGTTGTTCTTATGTTTGGTTTTCCCTTCCTAATACCCTTGTGTTTTGTTTCTGTTTTGATTTGTAGTAAATTAAATTGATTTTGTTTCTTCCCCAAGTTGAGTCTGTCTTTTGCCCGTGACCATAAGTGGGGAGTGAACCCTCCCAGTCCTTGTCTCGACCCACAAGCCTGCCTTTTGGTTTTTTTTTTCTCCTCATCCCAACTTAGCCAGGCGAGGGGGTGGGGGGTGAGTGAGCGGCTTTGTGGTGCTTTGTTACTGACTGAGCTGACCTGAAACCACGACACAAGGCAAAGGAAAGGGATGGTTCTAAAAAAACCCCCAAAACCCCAAAAGCCAAACAAACAAAAACCCAAAACCCCCATGGCTCCTCTGCAGACTCCACAGAATTTAAAAAAATGCAAGAGGTGTGTGTGGAAAAGCCCTAGATGAATTCTTTAAATCCTCTCTTTTTCCTAGCCAATATCTGTTTGCCCTTATTTGAGAGGAGACAGAGATATCTACAGTCCAGGAAGCAGCAAAAGTGAACTGCAGTGTTGAGGATGCCCTGGGCTTTCTCTAGCAGGCACTTGTAATATTTACCATTGGTGTGAAAAGGATGAGAGTTAGTTGCTTGCTTGCTTCTAAATTATAAAGATGAGTGTTTAGCTGTTGATGAACAGCAGTTTGAAATAATAAGGTGTTCAGTGTGCAACTCTTATCTCCCTGCTGAAAGGGAGGAAGTTTCTTGTATCGGAGGAGAGAAGGAAAGAGAGCACAGTGAGGTGGTCCCTCCTTGCTTGCTCATTGCCCAGAGAGGAAGAGCCTCACTCCTACCACCTTCATCTCAAGCAGCCCTGTGCTGTGGGCTTCACCAGTGCCATGTCACAGACATTTGGATCTTTTGCAAATTCCTGACTTTAGAAAAATGTGGAAACAAAGTCTCTGGTGGACACATAAGTAGTATTTTGTTGTTACGGGGTTGTGCCTTCATTAATATTCAGGTGCCTGTTTATGGTCCGGCAAAAGGGAATTCTTTTTTCTCATTGCACACTGGGAGCTTAAAGAAGGATGATTTTCTTTGATGAACAGGTACCAAATTAGAACATAAAGAGAAGAGGGGTGCAAAGTATGATAGTGCACAGTGGGTGAGATAAATGTTTCTTCAAATACATAAATTCATCTGCCTCACTAGCTATTAATATAGCTATTGTAGAACTAGAACATCCTCCTACTGTAAACCCTGAACAACCTCTTCTTATCAAATATCCTAGTTTAATGGAAGCTAGGAACTTTTGCTAAATTATTGGGATTTTTTCCCTATAAAGTTTGTCAACTTTTTTTTTTTTTTTTAAGAGAGTCAGGAGGGGTGATATTGCCCAGTGAGGTTGTGGAGACTCCATCCATGGAGGTTTTAAAAACCTAAGTGGACAAGGCCCTGGACAACCTGCTCTAACGGATGTTGCTTTGAGCAGGGGGAGTTGACTATAAACCTCCAGAGGTCCTATTCAACCTCAGCTATTCTGTGATTCTATAATGACATTCACTACTTTGCCAGTTGTGCAGGATAAAGGGAACATGACCCCCAGGGAGCATTGAAAAGCCTGTGTTCCAGATTAAACCAATAGAGATGATGTCAGCCTACCTTACTTGCCAGCAGACCTTATCTCTGAGAACTCAGGTAATTTGTTGCAGTAAAGTGGTTGGTCTAAATGCATTTGCAACTCTAAAAATAACATTTCATTTCAAAATTATCATATTTTCAACTAAGGCTCTCCTGTCTATTACAAAACAAGAAACATGCACATTAACTACTAATTGTTCTGTCATGAAAAAATACATAAATTAATCTGACAAATGTAGGAGTAGAGCTCTCTTTAAGTACAAGAGCTGTATGTGTGAAAGCTGTGAACAGAGCAAGAAGATTGAAAATTGTTTAAACACAAGCTTGGCACTGGAGGAAGGGAGAAAAATGAAGGAGGCAAGATATAGCCATCAAGGCACAGGACTCACTTCTTTAAACACAGATCATGGTGTTGGTTAGCTTTCAAAATGTTAAGGTGTTCTGAAGTTTTCTGAAGACAACCTGCTGAGAAATCATCTGTCACTGTTGCAGTGTTTGAATACCCACAAGCTACTTGGAAAATACATAAAGTTGTGCTGTGCATGTGTCATCAGCCTCAACTGCTGTCCAGAGATGACTTGGAATTGATTGTGAGCTGTGTTCCTTCTAAAATAAGGATTTATATTCCAATCACTTTTCTTAAGCTATAGCAAACCACTTTGGACTACCCTGTGCCATGTAGGTACTGCTCTATGCTGGGGATGCTCAGTATCAGCTTGTCTAGATGAGCCCTGTGGGAATGACAGTCTGTGCAGACCACTAGATCCCTTCAGGAGGTACCACTTCCCCAGGCCATACCAGGTTTGGACATCCCATTCCATTCCCCCTCTCCAGGCACACCGAAACGTGGTGAGGATATTGGTAATTCACTAAGCCAAGTTGTCACTTGTAGCGGTGCCTTGAAATTTCTTAATTAAATCCTTAAATCCTATAAATGAAAGCTCAGAAGACCAGACTTTGAGCTTGTAAATGAGTTCTGGTTGTGGAAGAGCATGAAAAATTAGCCTACTAATAAACAAATTATACATCTTGTCTGAAAAACTGGAACCAAAGAGAGAATAGCCACTATGGAAGAATTTTGGAAATCAGGAAGAACGGAAACTTTGGGAAGAAAAAGGATAATCTGGTAATTAATAGATATATTTAGATTTGCACTTGTTCCTGACTGTTAGTTGAGCAGAAAGAAACACAGGTGAGATTTTTATTTATTAATTTGTTTTGGGGTTTTTTTTGCTTACTATTCTCTGGACTTTGAGATTATGCCTGTTAATAGTTATTCAACCTGTGACTTTCGTTGCCTTGATCACTCTGTTGTGGCTTGGGGTTTTTTTGTTTGCTTTGATTTTTGCTGAAATGCTGCATGCCTCTAAAAAACAAAGCTTCAGTGCTTGGAACCAAGTTTTTGAAACTGGAGAAAAGATTACAGGTGCTTCTTTGACTGCTTGGGCTTACCAGCACCAAATACTTTATTTGTTGCAAATTATTTGCTCAGCTGTCATAATGAGAATAACCTTCATGATCTCTTTCAATGCAAATATGATCGAGACAGATGGTGACATCACCAAGGAAACTTGTCTCTGAAAGGTTAATCTGCTTCCTAACTAGGAAACCTCGTTAGCTAAGAACTGTCGTTGTAACTCCAAAGCTCTCACCTGGAGTAGGGGGAATTACCAAGTTGCACGTAGACTTGTAGACATTAATCACCTTTCAGCCAAATGCCTTCTTTCTGATAAGTTCTCACACTGCTCTCTCCTGTCTGTTGCTAAGCATTGGTATTTTAATATTTGCTCTTTGCAACTTAATTTATTGGCTATCTAATTTAACTTCAATATATTTAGACTGAAGCTTAATCTGGGTTCTGAAATTTAACCTACCTGTGCAAATAGTTATTTTTCCCCAGCTAAGCTGAGACAAACACACAAACGCTCTATTCCACTGAGAGACTAGCAAACTAAACTGCAATGGTGTAGAAAGACATGAATGACCCTTACTGTGATCTGTTTTAACTGAGCCACTTCAGTACGATAGACTATTCCATAATACGTTCAGGCTGGGTGACACATTGTATTGGTGCTTATGTCAAAACCCCAGATGCACATTTTGCAAGAATTTGGATCTGAATGTTGTTTGCTTTCCCTAGCTCAGGCTTTAATACTCTGATCAATAAATCTGTGACAGTTTCACCTTTCTCCTTTAACGTTTACGCTGTTCAAAAGATAGTACCCTCACCACCATTTCCTTCGTTATAAGAGGCATGTTTACAGGTAGTGTGAAGAAGACAGAAAAGCTAAGGACTAGTCATAGATACATGTGGGTGGATGGGCAGCGAGCCAGCCTAATCAAGCTGAGATCATAGGCACAAGATACTGCCCTCCTCCAGTGTTTTCTCACCATGCTACCCCTCACGAAGAACTTCTCAAAATACACAGCATGATAGCACTGGGCTCTGAACTCCTAGTGTCCAGCTTTAACTGTGTTTGATTATCATGTTAAAACGTCTATAAACATTCTTTCTAGGGGTGAAATATCTGCACATGAAGAGGCTGATGAAATGCTATAATATATATTTACTTATTTACGCATTTTATATATATATATATTTATATGTATATAAAAATAAAGGTAATCCTACTAATCTGTCCCAGTTTTATTCCTTAATTTCAGTTGGATATGCAATAGGTAAGCACTATGGGGTTGCTTACTGAAGACTAGGAACATTTTTTTTCCCTGGTACACTGTGGTCAGGTTCAAGGCAAGGAAGCTTTTCCAGCATCTGTTTACACTCTGCCTGACTGAGAACTCTGTGTTAGCCCATCATTTTTGTCAACATCAACCTAATGCATATTTGAAATATCTGTGCTTTAGAAACTATATACAATATTAATGAGATACTTTGGTTTCCTTTAGCTCTAGACACTTTAACATCAAATCAGCCCAGCTCTGCAGTAGATTTTTTTTTAACAACTTAAAAGGTAATTAAAGTATCAATGGGAGACAATTAATTCCTATCTGCACTTTAGAAATCCACCCTAAAAATCCTCCACTTTCAAATCTACTTTTCTTATTTTAAATCAATCTTAGATGGCCAGCCTAAACTCTCCATGCAAAAAGTTCCCTGATCTGAACATGACCTTTAAAGTGAATCATCATTTTAATGTTGCTGCTGAAAAGACTCTTGATACTCTTTAATTAGTACTTGTTTGTTTGTTTGTTTGTTTTAATTGTTTACTATGGTTGTATGTTTCAAGATGAGTACAGTACTGTGCTTAGCCCTACCAACGCTTTCCAGGTTAAGAGGCTGGGCTACAGATTTACTGGGTGATCTATTAAGATAGGACCAGCAAAGGCCAGAATTCCGTGTCAGGGAAGTAGAGGGCAAGTGAAGATTGGAAGGTTTGTTTGGGTTTTGTTTTCCTTTCTTTCTTAAGAGAAAATCCTGAGAGACCTGATGAGAGAACAAAGAGTTGAGAAGACTTGAAGAAGGTGCAAAAGGTTAAAGAGAAATAGGAGAGAAATTCCCTTTTCCAGGAAGAGCAGGAGCTCCTGCCAGCAGCTACTGTTCTTCCTAGCAGAGACGGGGAGATTCCATCTTTCACCTAAATGCTATTTTATGTTACTAAGTGAAATCACAGAAAGGAAGACCAGAAGAAATTACCTATTGTGGTGGTCTGATGGGGGCAATATTAAGACAGGCAGGCTGAAAATGTCAGATACTGCTGTTTTAAGAAATTTCAGTTTGGAAGAAGGTTGTGGGGAATCGTCTTTTTCAAATAACATATGAAGGAAGTAAACACAAACATATTTGATGGTAGTAGGAGGGCTGTTTATGAAGGTTCTTAGACAGCTGGTGTGATATTATGGGTCAATGTAGGTAAATAAACTTCTGGATTGATCAAGAAGCAACTAAACACTTTATTAGATAAATAATTTAAATTTGGCTATTGGTACAAAATGGAAAAAAAAAATGGGGGGAGGGAAGTATTTTTGGAGTGGAACGGGTGGTCCTTTTTTGGCTCTACCACACTTGATTGAATCAAGCTCTCATATGTCTCTTGGCCTCATTTTTCTGCTTATGAAACCTCTTAGAAAACCTTGCCCTGGATGCCAGCTGCCAAGCTGCATCTGAAGCAACATGATTTCTTAGCAGGACAAGTAGACCTCAGTGGATTGTGGTAGAATGGTGAATATTTTACCTTCCTAAACATTGCCATTTTTTTCAAGCTTAAGGAGCATTTGTCCACGTGTGACACAATGTAATAATCGGTGCTTTTGTGTATGTTTGGGGTTGGTTTTTTTTTAATGGTTTGCTTGTTTTTATCTGCCTTGATCCTGATCCAATGCCCATGAAAGTAAATGGAAAGCTGTTATTCCTTCTGTGGCTTCCCTCCACCCCTGCTACTCCTTTCAAAGGACTCATTTAAAACAAAGAATTTTCCCTACTGGCTCATCAGGAAAGTTATTCAGGAATAAGTGTCTCAACGTATTATTTTGGCTGAATGCCTTGTGTTTTCTTTTGATTAGATTATAATGTTTGACATGCTCAAAATCTCTCATAAAGTTTGGTCACTATTTGGAAAAGTTATGGCAAAGGTGTACCTGCTCACTAGCATGAGCACTGAAGTCAGAAATTCTCATGGGAACAAACTGGTTGCTGAGAGGACTAACAGGTATACCCTAAAAGATTTGTACGAATAGTGGACTGATTGTTTAGCTACTAACAACTAAAGAAAGCAGCTCTTCCACACCTTCCCATTCCCTAGATAATAATGTCTTCCTTGAGGGTGTGTAATATTTATGTTTCACAGTATTTTCTTAGGGCTTGGGGCATGTGATCCTCACACATTGCTCTCTCATTGGAATTTTCTTTGTAATGTATCTTTTTCTTATTGCAATATATGAAAATCTTGAAAAACATACTCTGGATTGTTTCTAATTTCCCTCATCGTTCGGAATGGTGACTGCTAGGCACTGCTCATTTAGAGAGCTGTGTTCACGTGGTCTAGTGCAGACAGCCGCATACTAGCTTTGTCCAGGTCCAAAATAATCAGGAGCAAATCGATTCTCATCCTAGTCCTGAGTGCTGCTACTTGCAGGCCTTGCCCATGCTGTTATCTCCTGCCCTGGGGTGGACTTCGCATAGAGTGAGGCTGAGCTTTTAAAGTGTGGAGTCGGGATGTCAAACTGGAGAGACGGATGAGGCTGATATGCCTTAGGTCAAGCCGTAAGTAACATAGACTCGTTGCAAACTAAGTTTCTGTCGCTGCAGCCAACATAAGTAGTTTGGTCTGGTTATAGGGAATTGGTGATCATGCACAAATATCTGCACTTCTAGCTCAACAGTTCAGTGACTGATACCAGTTTGCTTTACTTCTGCATGTCACTAGCAGTCAAAGTGAATAGAAACCTGGGTCTATATAACTGTGAATGGGTCAAGTCAAATTGAAAGACACAAATACCACCATTTACAGAGCAGCAGAGCATGAGAGCTAGGGTTACCTCTAGAGAGCATGTGCTAAAAGTTTTGTTAAGCTGGTAAGAACTTCAGTAGGTAGATAAAAGTCGTTCCCTCATAACCTTAAATAGTGGGTGAAGGCAGAAATAATTTCATTAGGGATGTTATCTTGTAGTCATGATGCAGTGCTCTGGGGAGCATTCAAGGATTTCTTACACTGCTAGGAAAAATAAGCTTTAGCTATCTTTAATGCCTCTGATTCATGGAAGGACTTTGAATCTTAATACTATTGCTATAAAGAGACCTTGGAGAGGAGGGTTTGCCTCATACCAACGATTTCTCAGTTTTATTGTCCATTAAAATGATTTTGTGCCTCGAAACCTCTGAGTCCATAACAGGAGAATTTAATTTTTCTTTTCTCTGTGTGTGGTGTTCCACTTCTCCCCTATCCTTGTCCCTCAGAAAAATTTTCACAGTTACTGTTGCAGGTGGAATCTCGCCATCAGTAAAAATGATGCAGAGTTAAGAAACAGTCACTGACCAGCAGTGTTAGATGCCTCATTTCTGAACAGATGTTATCAAAACACAGCTTAAAATATCGTTGCATCTAGGAGTCTGAATGCCACTGTAGGCATACTTTTTCTCCCCGTCCTACAAAAACATTTGCCAAAGGATGAAACATAGTACACAGTATTGAGTAGACTTGATGATTCTGAAAGAAAAATGAGATGGGTAGTCAGTTTGACATCTCTGAGTTTACAGATGATCTTTGTCAGAAACATGAACCACAATAACGTGTATGGGTTTTCTAATTTGAAGAAGTAAGGTAACTTGAGCAGTTTCCCAGACAAGAAACTATGCCATGATGCTGATCATGTATCATGACATCAAGACAGATGATTGAAGGAGTTAGGCTTGACACCAGTGATCAAACTCAGACATGTCCAGAGGGGAATTAATTACATATTACCCAGTAGTCTGATGTGGTGAGAGAAACAAGCAAAGCTGCTCTGTGTGATCTCGTACTAGTCCAGGAAAGTATGCGAACAAGATGCACAGGGTTGTCTGAAATGTGCTAGCCCCAAACTGAAGCGGGCTTTGTTTGTCAGGAGAAACCAGTAACTATCACAGTTCATTCCTACCCTAAGACCAAAATGAATTGGTGTTTGAAGTTCTATACGTACAATATCCTTCGTTTGCATAAACAATTTATCATCTCTCTTGAGTTGTTCTGGGCTCTGCTAGTGAGTGTTGTGCTACTGTTGCTTTGGCTTCTCACCTGGTTTTCTCACCAGCTGAAGAATTTGACTACTTCATGGACAGAAGAGTGCAGAATTTGTGCAAACCATGTGGTTTCAATATCCCTACCTTATTTGTCTGCAATACTGACTTGGTAATAAATCAGTGCATTAGGTTGAGTTGTCCCTTAGCCATCATCTCAAACCTTGCATCATGTCTTCCTCTTAATACAAGCAAAGAACTTCCCAAAACAAAGGTGGCACTTTGACTTCGTGTTAGATTATATTAGAAGTCTGATGGGACCAAGTGAGGTAAGCTGCTCTGAACCTAAACATGGTTTCCTGCCTTCTCATTTCTTGCTGCACTGAACTCTGCCTAAAGTAATGTGCTTAAAAATGTTGGAATTGCATCCTAGTAAGCCCTGTAAAGCCTGAAAGACAAAAATGCAGTTTGTGTGTGTAACAATACCCGTATTACCTTTCGGGGTATATATATGTTAGGTGCATAAATTGTTGTGCTTTTGCTTTCCTTCCGTTCATTTTTTGCTTAGAAACCTGAGGTACCTGGGATTACAGCAGCAGGTACAAGTTAGCAGTTAATTTGTAATCTGTCAGGGCCAGGAGAAATATAAATTTGCAATTCATAATTAGCTATGAGACACTTAGAAAACTATACTCAAGTTGATGGGATCATTTTTCATTTTACTCTTCACAATTCTTCTACTTTAAATCCAATTTGGGCTCTGCTACAGACTGTGCTGTGGATCTCATACTAGGTTTCCCCAGGAACCATTTGGCAGTTTAGGGCCCTTAGGGTGTGATCAAACCCTTGCTCTCCTCTTAGTAGCAGTATTTGCACAAGGCTGTCCACAGGAGCTGGTTACGCAAACACATCTTTCTCTGCATTTCAGTGGCCTGGGCATATACGTACAGTTCATTGTTAGATTTCAGCAGAGTTTCAGTAAATTCTTAGCAGCACAAGTATGCACTCCAATGTGTATAATACAAATGTGGTCTTCCTATCAGTATACCTGTGTTTATTAAAGCTGTGGGTTGTTTATCTGCTTTCTTCTTTTTTTCTTTTTTTTTTTTGCCTTTTTTTTTTTTCTTTACTGATCAATGGTACAGTCCCAAGCACGCTTGTAGCTGTACACATATAAAAAATTTGTAACCTTATATTCTAATCTTCTAATGCTAGGGATATTGGAGTGATAAATGTCGTTAGATCCATGTGGTGTATAGGCAAGGCTTGTATTTTTTTTACTTCTAAAGACAAGTATAGAGAAGTAGGTTTTTAAGTTTTTCTTCAAAATCATATTACGCTGCACCCAGCTGTATCACCTTACCCAACCAACTACACCACCTATGGTTATGTTAGGTGATCTCTGTTTTTCCCACATCGAGGGCTCTTGTGCTGTGTACCCATGGAAAAAACATGAAACAATCTTCTGGTCAGATAACTCTCTTCTAATTACGATGTGAAAAAGGGAATTGTTGGGTAACTTATTTTGTTTTTCAATTAACTGGGAAGCTTAACATCCTGCCTTGCATTTTGCAGCATGCTTTCTATTGTACATGCCAGACTGGTCCAGGTGCCTGTAGGGAGCTTTGGTGAAGCTAACAAACTTGGTGATGTGGAGATACCCAACGGAATAGGACTTCTGTTGAGACTGAAACTGTCCCAATGCCCAGGCAAATTTTAAACAGGAAATAATGTAATGAACTCTTATCTTCTATGTTTGTTTATCCTTGTGGGTTTTTTTTTTTCCAGAATTTTCTCTTTGTTTTTGGTATTCAAGCACTTAAGCATTTGCACTGTATTTTTCAGAAAGCACTCTGAGTCATGTTCTGTGAATGCTGCTGTGTAAATCATGTATTTCAATTGATTAACAGTTTAAAGACTTCTTTCCTTAGAGCAATTGCTAAAATTAGTAACACCACAAAAAGACTCTGTCTGTAAGCTATGATAATGTCTTGGAAATAAAACATTAAGTTATTCACTTGGAGTTTTAAGTTTATGCAAGCTATCCTGGTTTTGTCTGGGGTGGGTTCTCAAGCAGATTAGATTGCGTTAGTCCATAATTAATGAATGTATGATGCTTTAAGACTCATCGATGAAAAATAGCTGTAAGAACTTCTCACTATTACATTTGTTCACAATTAGAAAATCCAGCATCTTACAATTAGTCTGGATGATTTCATTAACTGTAATCTTGATGTGAAACATTATGAACAAGAGCTCCAATCTGAGTGCTTTGAGAGTTCCTACTATAGAGATGATTAAGGAAAGTGTGTCTGTTTTGTAATGACATTTAAAATGCATTTTTACTTGGTTATTTTGCAGGGATCAAAATGAAACACTTCTATCTTCCAAAATTATGCAAAAATCTTCTACAGTCTGCTGTTTCTCTTCTTTCCTATTTCCTGTTCCCAAAACTGAATATGTTAAAAGTGAAATTAATGGCAAAAAAACTGTAAAACTCCAACCTTTCTAACCTGGACAAAATTTGAAAGTGATAAAACCAAAAATTAAATTCCAGTTGGTAGTAAGAAGAGAGAATGATTTGTATTTTACAATACAATTCTGGTTTTTTTCTCTGCAGCAGTTCTTGGTCACATTTCAACTTCAGAGAATTTTTTCTTTTCAGTAAAATCTAACATTTTCTAGCATGTTTAGTCCTGGTAGGAGGAAATTCCTATTTCTCGAGAACACAATTCAGCTTTTTCAAACACTTACCAATTCTTCTTTGAGTTCAAACACTCATGATGCAAGCAGGACTTAATTCCTGGATAAGAAAGTAAAGATACTGAGGAATTAACTGTACATACCTTCAGCTGGCTGTTCTTCTGGCCCCTCTTTCTTTCTGAGCCCAGAACAGAATTAAAACGGCCAATCTTTACCTCCCAAATACATCTTCAGGCTAAATCCCATCAGCCTAACTCTTGTTGATTCACAGTAATGGGCCCAGAGTGAAAAAGAGAAGGACAGCACAGTGGGCAAACAGGCTTTTATGATCAACTCACCTGAAAGGTAAGATAATACTTTCCTGGTGGCAGTGCATAATACTGTGTCTGAGGGTGCATGCAGTGGGGGACATGTGGCTGCTTTGCACACAATTTCCCATGCTTTGCTTTTCCTTGGCTTTAAATAGGCTGTTTGTCAGAGCATGTTGCGTTAAGCCTTGATGTCTAAAGGATTGTACAGCTGAACAGTTGTCTATTTGAAGTACAAAAACATACCATTTGTTAAGTTCATTAGAGCTGAGCATGCAAGATGCAGATGTGGGAATACACATCACAGCATTCATCACAGCACACTGCATAACTACAGCCATCAGTAGCAAGAAGTCATCCTTTGTGTACCTGAACAGGCAATGGACATGGTGAAGCTACCTGTTTTGCTTGCAGGCTATAGAAAGTTCCTACTCAGTTGCTGTAATCTGGTGCAGAAACATTGAAGATGATTTACACCAAAGTCATACATGGTAAATATGTGGTCTTTGTGCTTTCCTCTTTAGCTTTCATTTAACTCTTCATGGGGAATTGCAGTACTCTAAAGCTTTCTTGGCTATGCAATTCATCAGTAGGCTTGACTACCATTTGGTGTGAATTGGCATACATCAGACCAACATGAAACTACATTGCTAAATATCAGGTGGCCACATGGCTTATGTTTATTATAGCTGGTAATGAATTGTAATGGTACTGAACTTTCAAGGAAGAGCTCCAGAGTCTGATGTAATACCCATCTGGTCTATCTGCAGCTATAGAGAAAAAGGTATCACTCACTTTGGCATTTCAAAGTATGCTCTTTCTATGTTCCTCAAATTTTCTGTGTTTACTTGACCAACAATTCATACATCCCAAGGTCAGTATCTTCACTGTTTCTCATTATAGCTAAATATGTCAGTGACTGTACCTTCCCCTTCTTTCCTTCAGAAGCAATGATTTTTTCATGGTGTTTATTTTACACTCCTATCATAAGGTATCAGACACAGATGAATTAATGTGGGGACCCAAGAGGATATTGATGGTAACATTACTACTTCTTGTGTCCTCCTGGGGTTGAAAACGCTGGTCCTGGAGAAGGCAAGATTTCAACCTCTTAGGAAACTCACTTTAAAATTCTTAACACAGTTATCTCTGAGTCTTCCATAGGTCTAATTCAAGACAGATTTCTTTTTTCTTCTAATAGCTTCTCAAAAGAGTGGGAGGAAATGGGCTTCTCTGGTACTTCTCATTGTATAGCATATATCATTGGGCTACATACCGTGTTTTCCAGCTCTGTATAAGCTGAAGTGTTTGGAGCTCTGAATGACATAAACATTTAATTTAGAAACACAAGGCACACTGCTGCCCCATACATATTTATGGAGCTTCTCACCCTGTGAACTCATCCCAGAGGACTTTGAAGACAAAGTACCACTCGAGTATTGTGACAATAAACTGTAATATAGTTTATAAAACTGAGGGTACTTTTTTTACCAGTTCAAAGCCTCTATCAAACAAGTGTACTTCTTCATATTAGTTTAAAAGTAGAGCAGGAAATGCTCTTTTCCTTTCTTCAAAGGTAGATTGAGTTAAACAGTGAAGATGAAAAGAGATCTGTTCTAATCCTAGGGCTTCCAGAGGAAAATTAATACATATTTTCTGTTCTTTCAGTTGCCTGTCATTCATCATTCCTGTGAATTCAGATTCAATGTAAACTAAATATTCCAAAACTTTAAGTTTAAAAAATATAAATAAAAGGCAGGGTACTGCTTTTTTATTGATTTTTGAGCTTTGAGAGAGAAGATGAGACATGTAGTCAAATTTTTCCCCATGGACTATGTAGAAAACTTTTGTTGTAAGAGTAAAGGTTTTTTTGCAAATTTTGTATATCTGTTAGTTGGAGCACTGATGATGATGTCAAATTTTGAGTGAAAATTATGAGAGTGTTGTTGGCTAGATGTGGAAAGGAAGGATCCTCCCAATTGTCCTTGTTGCAGAGCATAAGTAAGAAAGGGTGTTGATGTGTCTTTTCCTTGTCCCATAGAGGTTAGATATCTGTAGACATACTGAAGATGGGCAGCTAAAGATGCAGTACGATGCCTACTAGGAATTTTCAAAAGTAATTATCTGCATCTTTAAGTAGCTAAATACTTTGAAAAAACTCATAAGCTTCTCTATTTCCTAAATTATTTTGATTTCTCTACTGTAAGACAGTCTTTCTTCAGTGCTGAAATAAAAGGCTTAGAATACCATAGCAACAGTTTCCTTTGTGTACTATAATGACCAGAATCCAAACCTGCAGAGCATTGCACTATGTCAGCATATCTTTAGCCTGCCATTAAAGTCCTTCTCCCTTGCAATTCAGCAAACCATGTTTGTCAGCTAGATAACTGTTCTCTCAGAGATTTGTGCCATGCAAACCACTGTTTATGCCTGTTTGGGGTACTGCTATCTATTGCCATACAGTCCTGAAGGACATTCCAGTAGTAGCTTGCAGCCATTTTGTGCAGTTTGGTGTTGATAAGTGTAGGTAGTTCCCCAAGACTAGCAATCTTCATTTCTTTTTAAACCAGGTACTTGATTTCTTTTGCTCTCTTTTTCCTCTGCCCTCTGTAGGATTTACGGAATGATTGCATCGGGTAGGTGGAATCAGGCCTTTTCTCCCAGAGCATCTGTGGCACCCATAGTAAAATGTTGACTTAGAAATTTTGTAATTTCACTCCTTTACACTGACTATTCCATAGGCTGGAGATAGCATGGCAAATTCTTCACAGGTGTGGGTGAGCACAAGACTGGAAACTTTAGAGAGCCTTAGGGATTTACACAAATATATACTATGACTCTGTAGTGTAGTATGTAGTTTGCATTAGGATGGTAGTTGTCCTGTAATGCTCCAGTAGTCTAAAATGCCATTAGTCAATGCCATTCAGGCTTCTCCATCAGTGTAAAGCCGCAAGACAAAGCATATTTGTTTGAAAAGATTTGCCAAATATACCTTTTTGGTCACAGTAGTGATTGGTCTCTTCTTTCCTATCAGAATACACTTTCCTAGAATATGTCTACTAAAACAGTCCCTGGAGCAAAGATCCGGCTAGCCCTGCATGCAGCCTTGGACCATGGTCAGTAGCTGATTCTTAGGGAGGTATGGAAGAATAGGGGAGGTATATCATGCTGCTACTTTCAAAGACTCTCGCAGCTTCCAAATAACCTGGGGCTCTGCCACAAAGCTTTTTATTTTTAAGTGAAGGTGATCTCTTTTTAATTGCTCCAAATTGATTCCAGTTTCATGAACCTGTTCAATTAGGCCTTGAGCCTCTGCCAGCTTTTAGGACCTACAATATCATGCAGCAAGAATTTTCAGTTAATACATGTGATCTGAAGAACTATTTTGTTTGTGTTGACTCTGCCACCTGTTAGCTTTGGTCAATGCCTCTGGTCCTGGGGACACTTGATGATCATTCAAGCTCTCTCTTCACGTCCACCTCATTTAGTTAGAAGAGCTTTGTAGCAATCTCTTCCCACCCTCCCTCTGCCCGTGTCCCTGCAGTGACTTCCCAGGTTGAGAACTTGAGCCTCAGAAAAATTGTAACCACTTCACACTGTCACAATTCTGTAGGGATGTGGCGAGTGGAAGATCTCGGGATGTGACGGAAAGGTAGGTGGAATTAGGGATGGGACGCTGCTGTTGCCACTTATCGCGAGAGCTAGCACGAGACAAGACGACTATATAAAGTTGTTGCGCAATCGAATAAACGCCACTTGCTGCATCCTCCTATTGGTGTCTGTGCTCTATGGCCCTGAGGTGCGGATAGCCTCAGGCCAGTCCAGCAACCGAATGGAGCTTGCCGAAAGCGGTCGGCAACACAATTCTTTTTTGTTGGGCAATATATTCATCATAAATGGTGTAGATGTTTAAGAAAGTTAATTAGAAAAGGTGGTTAGGTACCCCTAATCTGTAACCACCTTCTTAAATTTTCACATCATCCTTTCTGTGTTTGTCATCTACTGTTGGTTTGACACACTCTGAGTGATGATCATTGTACAAAACAAGCCTCTATCCTTCACTGTTCATGTTTCAAAAACTTATTCATAAGTGTCCCAAGATTTTTTGCATAGTCTTACTCTTTTGACTGTTTTGGTAATGAAGCTGCGTCCTGGTATTTGATCAGAGTGACTAGTGTCTGCTGTGTTATCACTGGGAGGAATAAAATGCACCAAATAAAAAGAGAATCCATAAGAAAAACATCAGGCTGGGTGTGGGTGGAGTGTTGATCCCCATCCCTTTACAGATGAGCTTCGTCTCCAAAGCAGGAACTGTAGGATAGCTGCTTCATCAAAGGGACAGCAGCATAGGGCACCTTTCTGGCTGTCCCCTTTGGTTTATGGTCCTGTCATTTCCTAGAACTTGAGGGTGCAGAGAAACCCCATTGGTAGTGAATTCTTTGCTCCTATCCAAATGCTCTTTTTCTAGAGAGCTCCAGTTCCTTTACAAACAAGATATTTTCTTACTTTTAAGAGAAATAAATTGGTGGGAGGGGGGAACAGGGGGGAGGAGGGGAAGGGGGAAACAGTGTGGGAAGAGAGAAGGAGCATCACTGTATTATGGCCTAACACAGGCTGAATAACTTAGTAACTGTAGATACTGAATTTACTTTTTCCAGTTAAGTTTTCTTTCTGACATTATTCTGTTCCTTGTAACTTTCCTCAATACTTCACTGATATTCACCTTCCATTTTTGCTAGGATAATTTACTTCCTCTTCCTCCCATCCAATTTTAATGTGGAATTCTGGTACTCATAAGCTAAATTTGTATTCTGTTTGGGTGTAGTAAATGAACACCCTCTAGTTGTTGTGAATTTAAGCAAGTGTCATGGTTTTAGGTTAGTTTAGTCGGTAACAAAGTATTACGAAGTTGCTCACTCACTCCCCACCCCCTCGTCTGGTCACGTTGGGATGAGGAGAAAATATAAAGGTAGGTTTGTGGGTCGAGACAAGGATTGGGAGGGATCACTCCCCACTTATGGTTACGGGTAAAAGACAGGCTTAACTTGGGGAACAAACAAAATTAATTTAATTTACTATAAATCAAAACACAAACAAAACACAAGGGTATTAGGAAGGGAAACCAAACATCAGAACAACCTCTTCCTACCTCTCCTGTCTTCTCGGCTCAGTTTACTATCGATGCTTTCTACCTCCTCCCCCCGGCGGCGCAGGGGAATTGGGGATGGGGGTTGAGTCAGCTCGCCACATATCGTTGTTGCCGTTTCTTTCCTCAGGGGGAAGATTCCTCTCTCGTTCTCTGCTCTAACGTGGTTCTTTTCCACGGGCTGTAGTTTTTTACAAACTTCCCTGGTGTGGATCCTTTCCGCGGGCTTCAATTCTTCCCGAACTCCCTTGGCGCGGGTCTTTTCTGCGGGCTTCAGTTCCTCACAAACTTCCCTGGCGCGGGTCTTTTTCGCGGGTTGCTCTCCCGTCTCACACTGCTTTAGCGCGGTTTTTATTATGGGGTTATGGTCACCTTCGGGAGCTTCTGCTGCATCGTTCACCCCCTTGGGCTGTAGGGCTATCAGCCTCCTCAGGCGCCTCCTCCTCCCCCTCCACTTCCATGATTTCAGTGTTGGTAGCGACGTTCCTCTCAGGTTTTCTCACCTCACACTATCGGTTCCCCTTCTTAAATATGTTTCCCAGAGGTGCTACCACCGTCACTCCCCGCCTAGAGGCGGGTTGGGCATTTTTGTGTG
>VYZV01035747.1:1776-30463 GCA_013401275.1 Pandion haliaetus | reverse complement strand
TAGATTACAAAGACGTCTGGGAGCTAACAGAAAGCAGGAGCTAACAGAAAGCAGGGCTACTTTTTGTTCCTTTGCATTTAGAGGAGTCAGTGTTGCTCACAAGCAGGTAGTACTTGGGCATGACAGTTGTTCAGGTTCACAGTCTCCTACTGCAGCAAATAAGATGTTTAGAAGCATTAACTTCAGCCTCACAGAAATTCAGCCATCATGTCTGAGGCCTTTGGGCCTAAGACTGATAATGACAGAGGAGGAAGAGACCAAGCATATTTCTATACATGGGATCCTGAGGCACCTGCAGGTATATCCCAAACGCATAGCAGGGGGGAAGTGTGAGGGCACCAGTGTACATGTAACCTCAGCAGACAAAAAAGGCAATGTTTTTACTGCTTTCTGTTAAGGGAATTAGGAGATTCTATGGGACGTTAAGAGGACAGACAACACCAAGGTTCCTCAGTCTCTGAGTTTGCCTGGTTCTTTTGCTCCCACCTGAGATGTCCTCACAGGCTTAATAGAGTGACTGTGGCATTCACACAGCTGTTACTAGCCAAAATCTCTAGATCACTGGAGAAATTACACATTGACTTAGATTGGTGACTGGGGTGCCCATGGACGCAGAAGGTCTTGCCTCATTGCTAAAGGAAATACTGAGGTTTTGGGTAACATCCCAAACCAGGCACTAGTGGCTCAAGAAAGGTGAGAAATCTTTTAACAGTGGCTAAAATCCCCTGCAATGTGTGTGTGTTAGTTATAACCAAGACTTTTTAAACCCCACAAATTGGCATATTTGGCTGCCTTTAAGATGATTCTGCTGAAAACACAGATTGTGTGATATAAAGCTTTACCTCATCAAATTTATGAATATCAAGGGTAGGAAAATCTGCTTTGCTCAGAATTTGTAACAATTCATCATATGTTATTTTGTCACAGACTTTCATTTGAAGAGAGGAAATTGCTCTTAAACTGTTAGCGTGGAGGGCCTGTATATATGGGTATCTGTTTGAGAAAGAATTTCTCTTGTACAAGTTTTTTGGCTACCTCTAGGCTTATCTCTTTGGGTTGCCTATTTCTATTATAGAGAATTCAGACAGGATATGACTCCATTATAGCTGAACTGTATTATACCTTTTTGTGGACTTTTCCTTGGTGAACAAAATAGCTGGAGTTAAGCTTGTGTCATTTTATTTCCTTTTTTGAGGGAAGCTGAATGCTGGCTACTCTTATACTGAGTAAGGGTTCACCTATGGGTTTTAAGGCTGTGTGGCCTATCAACATTAAAAAATATTCCATATGAACTTTCCTGACTATCCTAACATAGATTAACTCCAATGTCCAAGATTTTTTTCCCCATCTAGGAAGTTGTGCTATTTGTTTGCACCAGTCTTTCTGGCTGAATCCATAGCTGCTAGTCATGGACCTCATAGCTCTACTGGCTGAACTCTCCATGTAATTGCTTTCTAATCTCTTCGAAGTCTAAGTCAAGTTATCACAGACCTACTAATTACATTGTTTATTCCAACTAGGCTAACTGACTGAAATGCTTCAAAGTAAGCATGTTCACAATTGAATTGTATTGGTGGTATATGGTACACAGCATTGTATGCATAGACTGGGAGACTCTCACAAAAGCTGTGTACAGACCAGGCCTGGATTCACTATCTTCTGTTCTTTTCAGCAGTTTCTGCAGAGCTTTTACATAAATCTTTCCTCCTCTTTTCTCACCCCCAAATAATTCTGAATTTTTCCGCTCCACAAAGATTCCTTTCCACCTCCACTTTCCTCCCCTCCCCAGCTCCCAGTTCTGTGGAAGGAGCTGAAATTATCTTTGCTATTTTTATTTGATAACTGGAGTCTGCAGTACATAGCACCTTATTTGACAAAACATTGCATTTGTGCACAAGCATCTAGAGCGATACCATCACAGATCTGTAAATAGTGTGTGCTTGCTAACGTTTCTATTAATTGTTAAAATCTCTTCCCATTACTCTCTCCTACCACCCATGGTATTTATTACGAAAAAATCCTCTGAAGTCTGAAACTCGAAGTAATCCCTTAATAATTTCACTGCTGGTTTCTTGTGCCAGTTTTAAATGGAGGACAAAGAAAAAATAGAAAAGAACACTCTATTGCAGGTCAAGGTAGCAGCCTCTCTAACTTTAGACCTCAGTCACTTACTTGATTTTCCTCTCCCTAGTTAGATGTAGAAAGCTCTGAGTTCTGGCTCTTGCAGTTTGATGGTTCCTTTTTAATTATGCAGCTTTGCAGTTCAGAAGGTCTTGTAACCCCTCCTCCTTGGAGCTTTAACTTTGGTACTGCGGAATTAAACCAGCAGCTCAGGAAGAGGTTGCATGGGTGCCACCACTGTTCTGTCCCTGGCTTAGGGGAGGAGGAGTAAGAGAGGGAAGTTTTGGAAAGTTGTTCCAAATCTCCAATCTCAAGGCCAGCCCTGGCTCCCAGAGGAGTCAGAGCTGCTTCTAGGCTGTATTAATTCATGCAGTAGAGACATAGGTCCACTTGATCTTGGTGCTGCCTAGATGTGAGGAATTCCTCTGCACCCTTAAGCCTGACACAGGCCCCAGTGGAAGGAGCAGAGGGAAGCTCTGACATGGCTTTCCTGTATTCTAGAGTTTTCCTCTCCAGCTGTTTCTACAATGCTTGCAGACCTCTTCCAAAACTGTATCCTACCTCAGCACCATGCTTTGAATCCAGGATGAAAACTGGAAAATATTTTGCAGTTTGATTGAAGGATATGGCATTGAGAACTAGGGTCCAAATGGCCCTGTTTTATTTAGGGACTTGTATACAGAAGCTGGGTCATTTGCAATGGCTTTAATGGTAACACTCTCTTCAATTTCCAGACTACTCTGTAGCCAGTCGACCAATTCATGGGGAAAGAAATTTAAGTGAAAACACAATAAGCCTAATTTTCTTCAAAGTATCCAAATGAGAAAGCCACAGCATCCAAAGACTTGTGCTAGGCATTCCAGCAATCCATTTCCTGATTCACAGTGACAAAACTCAGCCCTAATAAAGTACTGCTATGCAATTAGAGTCATCTCATGAAGATTGAACTGTTCTGCCCTCTGAGAAACACTGCATTTATCTCATTAAGGATTCTTGCCACTTTACCATTAATAAAAGGCAAAAGCTTCACTTCTGTTGCAGATGGAAAATAACTTGAGAGGAACATACGCAGTCACATTGCCAGACAGCGGCTCACCTGCATCCAGAGGGATATTGGTAGCCCAGAGCTGCCAGCACCTGTGCTGGATGCAAGGAATTATGTGACTGTGGCTTCCACCAGAGAATCTTAAATGTTTTGGCAGCACTGCAATGATAGCAACTATAAACAAAAGACATTGGTTTTCCCTATCAAGAGTTTTAATTCAGAAATGTGTTTTGTGGCTATTTTATCTAGAGTATTCCCTGTCTCCTTTTTACAACACTTTTTCTTCTTTTGCAATGAAAGGCATTTAAAAAAAAGTGCAATATGCTAATTAAAATGCTCTGATAGCGTAAAGTGGTGAGCATGGAGTTTGATACTAGGTCCCTCCACTGAGCAAACTGGTAATACTCCTCCATTTCTTCCTTTGCCATTGTAACCAAAGCGGTGGGTTGGGTGATTTCACCACAGGTTTATACTACTTGGGTACTATGTTGCGGCAAAGGACTGGACTTGATCTCTGCTACTGACTCTACAGATGCTTGGAGCAAGTCACTACATCTTGGTGTATGCTTGTTTGTTTATGAAAGGAAGTAAATCAACCCAAATATAGTTCAGAGTGGCGAAGACCTCTCACTTTTCATTTGGTAACACCTACTGCAAAGCATGAATTGTCCATGCTAGATGCAGGAAGACGCTGCCTCTGTTTATAACATGCTGTGGTACAGATGGGAAGTAAGGTGGAATATAAGGTCTAGGTTTGAAAATCCATGTAGTCTACATAGACTGCTCTGATCTAGAACTGGTTAATGGCAACGGACATCTTTCCAGTGGTTTGTATGAGATCTAGATGAGAATTCAGCTGTCCACCATGGGGCTTTTGAATCACTTAAATGGAACAGGTAACCTTAAAATTAATGTTAGTGTACCTGTGTCTCATAGTATTGGATTTTTATTAACTTCTTGTCCTATTGTTCAAATACTCTTAAATATTTGGTAAAAAGTACATGCATAAGACAGCATATGGTATAGTACTAAGATTCTTGTTAATGGTGATCATTTGATTCTTTGAACCTACACATTGAACAATGGTCAGTCAAGTGTTTGAATGCTTGACCATCTTCCTTACTGGGAGAAAGGATTAAGAGCATATAGATGGATGAAATGTCTTCATTTTGGTATGATTTCAAGAAAGTATATACCATTTCCTCCTTGTTCCATTTGATCCAGCACGATGGTGCTTTGTTTGTTTGTTTGTTGCTAAAACATTAATTACACCATAGAGACAATTACTTGAAGTTTTCAAAATGCAAATGGATAATGCAAACAGGGCAATGCTGTCCTTAAACATCCTGGTAGATATGCAGCCTCTTTCTGGAGATGAGATGTGAAATGTTGCATGAACCCTTGTGTGTGTGTGAGCTGGGGGGGGATGATCATCCATCTTCCATGAGGAAATTGGAGGTGTTTTAACGGGCTTTTGTTACAGTGATTGCAACAAGAAAAAACAAAAAAATCCCCACTAAATTGGTGATTTGCTGTGGTTCTTAATCCTGATCTTTTTCTTTTCATAAATCCAAGGAATTTTGCAGAAGGAGGCTGGAATATCCCCTGCGGAAGACATTAATTAGGATAATGAATGACATGACAAATACTTGACACACAAAATGCATATGTCTGCTGCCATTCATTCACTGTCTGCTAATTCAAATCACATCCTGTCTTTACATCATTCCATTTCTTGCTGGTACTCAATGCATACAAACAATTAGCACATTGCAATGCCTTTTAGGCCTTTTGGTTACATACTGAGTTAATTGCTAGTTTGTTTTGATGGCCACCATGCTGCTATCTTTAGATGAAGAAACATGGTTATTTTCAAGTCAGAAGTGGGACCCTTCGATGAAACTTGTCCAATATTTTTTTTTTACCATATGTATAGTTAGAACATGCTGTAGCCTTTGATTTTGAACCTATAGCAACACTTATTCTCAAGTACCAATACAGTAGAAGAGCCATACCTGATAGTCAAGTTGGTCTTTGCATAGCACCTAGGGAGTACAAGACCAGCTTTCTGGAAACTTTCAAAGGCACGTATTACCTTAGGTATTTTTCTGGGCTGAGCTACTCTGAAATCTCTTTCCCTCAATTCCATTCCAGGTGTGAGAGGTGGTTCTTTCTCTTACATCTCATCTCTTCTGGCCTTTCTGCATGTTTGGATCCTTCCCGCAGGACACTGCTGCTCCAGAAACCTTTGTGAGAAAAATCTTATTGTAGCTGTGGTGAAAGCATTAAGCCTTTTACTGTTTTTATACTTCTCTGTGAAGATGGATGTCAGTAAAAATCTGGCCCTTTAATTGCTCCTATGCTCCCCTTAACTTATGGGAGTAATATAGATAATGAGTAAAGGATTTGG
This sequence comes from Pandion haliaetus, assembly GCA_013401275.1. NCBI lineage: Eukaryota > Metazoa > Chordata > Aves > Accipitriformes > Pandionidae > Pandion > Pandion haliaetus. The sequence continues at coordinate 24,887 of VYZV01035747.1, read as the reverse complement.
ACAGTTTTGCTTCCAGTTGCCTCTCCATAGAACCAGAAATTTTTAGAAGTTCCTATTCATGTGTTCATCATTTCAGTGCATTCTTACAGCACCTTTCCAGCTCATAGAAACAGAGTTTTATCATTTTAGAGTTACTTTGTACCTTTTTCTTTTTTTTTTTTTTTCTTAGCTACTTTTGTTAATTACTGGAAATACTTACTTGAAATGAAATTTATGCTTCTCTATTTCACTGTATCTTGTGCTTGATCCCTTAACAATGCTGTAATAATGTTGTAGCATCATTGTGGATAGCAACAACTGTTTAGGAAAAACAACTTTTATGTCTTGCCTGTGTACTTGGTGATTTTTCACTGTTCTGCTAGTATTATCCTCATTCTGTATCCAGAGAAGCATAAGTCTGAGTTAGCTGAAGTAGCACAGTACCAGATCCTCAGGTTTTGAGAACTTGCCAATGGGCCCATCTTAAATGAAAACTGTTTTAAAGTATCCACAGCAAACTTTTCAAAATAATAAAGTTTTTATTTAGGTCTATAAATAAGGGTCATATTTTTAGATTCATTCAGTGTCTACCATGATGAGCTCTTCTGAAAAGCTTGCCACCTTTTCTGGCAATTAAATGAATACTAAACCCTTGAAGAAATTCATCCCCAGTTATGTCTGCTAAATCTTTCAGATTTAGATGTTCAATTTAGCAAAGTATTATAAATAGTTAATCATATCTACATGCGTTTCACTTCAATATTGAAGTGAAAACAGGAAATCTCTAACTGAGAGAAGATACTTGGCTGTCTTTTATTCACAAACAGCATCTCCAAGAGGTGTCAACAAATCAGTGTGGGAGTTAGCCAAAAGAGTTAACAGGAAGTTGCCGCCAATAGCTGTCTATTAGTATATTCTCACACTTCTCTTTAACAGTTTCTATGACAGGTGTACTTATTCGGTTTTCTCTGTTACTGTTTTTTCATTATATGGGATGCTGCTGAAGAGCTGTGAAATACATGGAAAGCCCAGATTTCAAATGCTTTGAGCACTGTGTAAAAGAGGTTGTAGCTGTTGTTGGTATTTTAAGTGTAGGAAGAGATTTCATGATTAAAGGATATTATTTATAATTCATGTGTCTAGGATCTCAAGGTATGGTTTAGGCTCACCTTATACTATATGCTATATAAATGGAAGTATCTTTTTCCCCAAAGTTTAGGATAGAAATGCAAGATAGATGAAGACAAGTTTGAAGATGCAAAGAAATGCTTGGATGATAATGAATGGATTTAGCACATCTGTGGCCTAATATTCATGTTTAGTTGTGGATATGTAGGAGACAGGAGAGGAATGGGCACTACTTTGTGCCTTTTTGTAACCATTGAAGTGAGAGTTTTAGGGAAGTCAGTGGAGGTGGATAAGAATGTAATACTGCAGTTATTAATAGGTTGCTCTTTCCAACCTTCAGATGTAGAATAGGGGAAAGCACACAGCAAGATTATTTTCATATTTACCAGGGGAGCAGTTGAAAGCCAGCAATGTGGGCTGAGGTTACATCCCTTCTTGCTTTGTATGAAACTGGAGATGAAAGGTTGGGCAGGCATAACTTGGGAAGGAGCTGACTGAAAACAAGAGTGAGTTTTCCAGTTGTTACAAGACCAAACCATAAAATATGGAGTATCACAAGGATAGGGAAGGTGACATGCTAAAATAAATAGGCTAGAAAAAATGTCTTTCTTTTGATATTCTCACTAAGAACACATTAAGACTGTGCTTCTCTGTGCAAGGGATATGGCCATTTGAATTGCAGACTTAACCGATCATGATTTTGGGGGCTTTATTGTGGCAGCAGGAGTTTTATGTCCTAATAGTATTTTACTCCAGGTATGCTTAATTTAAGGTAGAATACAGGTGTAGTTGTATCCTGTAATAAAACTTTGTTTTCAATTTAATTTGTTAGTTTCTAAAAACGGAGTGTGTTGTTTACGTACAAAGTTTTCAGTTCTGCCTCCTTATAAAAATGGCATGGAAACTAGGTAGCTGCTAGGTCATCTTGATAAGAAGTCTCATATCTCAGTAGAATTGGAACTTCAGCAAACTTTCATTAGCATGCAAAATGTCATTCACGTTCCATATTTCCACAGAAAGCATAATGACTTCCAGTATACAGATACACATGCAGAGCTCATTCGCTGTAGTTTCTCCAGTGCATATGATGTGTTTACATGCAAGAACAAACTGCAGTTTTGAAGAGTGGCACTTACTGTGAGCAGTAGGAGTTTGAAAGACAATTAAAGTAGTTACATGAAGCACTACGTGTGACCCTATGGAACAAGAGTATCTCAGGACCAGGTTTGGGGAATGTATCAGCTACATTAGGATAATTACCTCAAAAAATGATGATTTAGAGTGTTCTTATTGACTGTTATGGCTTATTCTAGGTTGATGAAATGACCCTGAAATATTTTTGCTTTTCTATTATTGTACACCATTATTTAAGTAACCTCTGCAGTCTGACTTGTATTTCAGTGTGCCAGCTTAAGTATCTGATGCATAATAGATGTTTAAATCTATAGACATGTTTAAATATTAAAATCAGTCTCCAGATACATTTTTCCCTTTTTCTTTAGTTTCTCGCCAACAGTCCCCCTCCCCCTGTTTTTTGTTGGTTGGGTTTTTTTTTAATTATTTGAGCCAGTTTCTCTGGCATGACCCAAATCTCCCCTGTCAACAAATATGAAAACAACAGGAATTGCTGACAGCTCTGTGATTTTCTACTTGGCTGGAGACTGACCTTGCCACAGAATAGGCCAATTTCAAGACTTCCCTAAAACAGTTTGTCCAAAATTTGCATTAAAAAAATTTGATGCGGACGAGTCCTGTCTTCCCACCACACCCATCTGTTCATGTTCAACATATTCCAAGTCCAGACATACAGAAAATCAATCCCAAAGGACCTGTACAGTCCAGCCAGCAAACCCCAGATGACTATTCTGATGATGCCTTGTTCAGTCACTGCTCTATGAATATTTTGCCTTTTTTTAAAAAACATTTCTAGCCACATTTCTTTTTTTCAGCTTTAAACTCTAAGGTACATTTTAAATGACTAGCCACAATTGCTATGTTTGGGTCATGTATTGGTTTAGTCATTAAGAGAAATTACATTTCTTAATAATTTCTTCAATAAAATTAATTAAAGTATATCTTCTTGCAAGTGCTAGAGTCCATGGCCTTAATCCTTTTCCATTAAATATATCACTTTCTGCTAGCTTTTTTAAGTCACTTTTTCACTGAGATATCACAACCTGATGACAAGCATTGCATGCTGTTCTTTCCTGTATTGAGGCCATCAGAAGAGGCAGTCCCATGGCTGAAGGCATAGTCTAGAAATCAGACACAAACTCCACTTTCCAGAAACTTTCTTTGAGATTTTGGACAAGTCATCTGATGTCTTCGCACCTTTATCTCAACCGCAGGTTAAAAAAAAAAAAAACAAATAGCAAGGGGATTTAATTCCCTACTTCTTTCATTTATCTGAAGTGCACTTTTGATGCATGGGTATTTATAAAGAGCGAGATTTCCAAATACTTGGGTGCCTAGCTGGAAACCATTGAGGGGAGGAGTTGGTTTTGGAAAAGCTGAATGTCAAGCTTTTTATAAAGTGTTGCAGATTAAGTGTGTAAAATGGCTCATTTCTGAATTTTTTTTCCAAGTTATATTGAGGTAGTTCTGTGGAGGCTATTAAAGAGTAATTGCAAAGTATCATTGTTTACATACTTAGGCTGGCTTTGTACAGACTATTCGTATTATATCCATGCTCATGTCTGGCTTATATTATCTTTAATAAAAGGACACAGGTCCTCAGGATGTAGAAATTGAAACCCATATATTATGCTTAACATACATTTTTTAGAGTCATTATGTTATATAATGAAATTGCATAGCATATAAGACCACATGCAGGGAAATGATTTCTCAAGAGTATTGTTGCAAAACAGCATTGGTTTAATGTGGGCTGTAGGGAAGATATGATGCTATACACTAGAAACTCTCTGTTCAGTGTTTTACTTACAGTCCCCCAGCAATTCTAGCTTTGGGATGCTGTCCCCTAAATGCCCTATCTTAATTAGATTGTACTTTTGGTAATTAGTTTTCCTAATGCAATATAGTCAGTCCTCTCCGAAATTTTCTTTTGATGCCTAGGGAAATACTATGTCAAAACCTGATGAGTGCTATAAGTTTATGTATGCAAAAGAAGATTTACAGTCAAGCTCACTCCTCTGTATCAACATAGTGAAGAAAGGAAGGACTAGAAGAACAATCTTTTTAACATCCTTAGCAGGAAATCCAACTTGTTCTTCTTCCATTATAAGGTTAATGTCTTGCAATACTATGAACCATAGACATTTACCCACAGCCACTGACACTGACAAGTGTTTTCCATTGCCATCTTTCATTTATTCTGGTGGATCATCAACATCTGTGCTCAGGAGTGGATGTATCAGCTGTGTGCACTGATCACCAAATAGCAGCTGGAGTAGAAAAGGGCAACAATTTTTTTTGTTTTTTTTTTTTTTTTTTTTTCTTTTTACACCTAAAAATTGTAGCTTTGACTTGATCAAATTTATTTTTCAAATTTGTTTATTTTGCTGAACCACTTAGAAAAGCAAAAGGGGATTAGAATATTTTGTGTGATACTTCTTTCAGTGACATTTTCCAAACCGATAATACCTTATGTGTCTAAGTATATTTTGCTGTGAATAGTATGTTGAAAACAATCAACTTTCTTTGATGAAACCTGGGGTTTGGAGTTTTTTTAAATTTCTTTGCACACTAGGGAAGTTCCCGTATGCCATAAAATGTTGGAAAAGTCTAATTACACAAAACAGAGCTGAAGTGCCAAGTCCATCCCTTGAATATGTTAAATTGCTTTGTTAAATTATTTCAGTTACAGCTTATTTTATTATACTCCTTGAGTATTTATCTAACTTTGAAAGCACTACACAAAGGTTAATAAGATATTTCTATACATGATTTCTAATGACATTGAAATAAAAACCCAAAGGATTTCTATCTCATAGAAAACTGTAGGATATTTTGTCAGTTGGTGAAAGTGGATAAAATGGAATAGCTGTGAGGTAAAAATTCTCAAAAGTCATCCAATTTAGAAATGTTTCATCAGTTCCAATTAAAATTCTCAAAGATTGATTCCTTTGAAATTACACAATACTTTGAGGTAACTTATTACAGTACATTTTCTCATGAGCATGAATTTTAAAAAAAGGAAAAAAGCTTAGAAAGGCAGGTCCTTCTGGATCTCCATCTAGACAGAGCATCCATCCCATGGGATGCATCTCCCCTAATAGTCCCATCCCTTGGGTATAGTGAATCAATAGAGTTAGATGGATGGCTGCAGGGGGCATTACACAGGGACAGCCTGAGGGTGTGCTGCACTTGGGGCTAAAGCCAGACAGAATTGCTCTGGTCCCCAGCTGCTCTTTCCACTCTCCTGTGCTGAAGTAGATTTTTAGGCCCACAATGTAAACCAGACTAAAATTAGGCTTCCAGAACGGTTGTTGTCATAGTCTGGATCAGCCCACTGACCCAGGTTAGAGCACAATCTCCTGGCGGATGGCACGGGAGGCGGAGGAGAGGAACAGGCAGGTGCTGGAACGTCTTATATAATTTTTGCTCTAGAAGGAAGAGTACTGTATAACCTTACCTTGAAAGAATTACACTTCTAGGGAATGCAACACATGGGGGAAAAAAGTCAGACACTGAACTAATTTTTCTCAAGTCTATGCTATGATCTTAGGGACATTTCAGTATAATGTTTTATGAGACTGATATGTGGTTAATGCTTTTGGATGAACTGGATAAACTGAAATATTCTGGGTTGAAAAGGCACAATCCACAATATTTCCTTTTATTAACATAAAATTAACATAAAATCAGATTTTTTTTCTTACTGAAAAACTTTTTCTTTGCCCCCCGCCCCCAATTTACACTTTCCGTCAAGAAGTTGTTCCAACAGAAAATTCCCCCCCTGGTTCTAATTAAGTAATCTAAATATAAAATATAATGGATACATTAAATGAAGTTTTTAATGCTTGTGGAGCGTTTGCCAGATCCAGAAAGTGTGCTCCATTTTAAGTGCAGAGATAGCGCTACAACCCGTAATACCCCTAAAATGGGAATGAACTAAAATGAACTCATTACAATATTGTTTATGTCAGGCAGAAAAGAACAAACCACAAGTATGTCAGTCAAAATGTTGTTTTGTTAATTTTTTTCTGTCATGTTAGGGAAAATGAGAACAAAGAAAAAAAGACCAGTCGTGTTCTCACTTGTGGACACAATCTAATGTTGTGCCTCAAAAAAACAAAAAGCAAAGCAGCACTTTTCCTGAAACTCAGAGAATGAGACCTCAATATTTAAAAGAGCCCATGAAAAGGGAATATTAAAGCAATTTCTCATTTCATTTGTGTACCACATTTCTGCAGCTGTAGCTCAGCTATATGAAGGCAGTGGTTTGTGGTGAATGTGACACAGAAAAGGAAGGATTAGCGGTTAGGCTGTGGTGTGGATATCTGACTAGTGAGGGGCTGGTGCTCTGCAGTCTGGCTGTGACCCACATGCCCAGCTCCCCTTTCCATGGAAAGCACACCAAAAGGATGTAGTATGAGGTTACTGTAGCAAGTCAGCCTTCTTGCTGGCTGGGCATCAGAAGCCGAAAATCCTTGACTTTAGACTAAACATCACTCAGCAACAACTGAAAACATCAGTGTGTTATCAACATTCTTCTCATACCTAGCTCAAAAACATAGCACTATACCAGCTACTAGGAAGACAATTAACTCTATCCCAGCTGAAATCAGGACAGGATGGAAGACAGAAAATGGTCATCTTCTAACCTAGAGTTAAAAAGCCACCAGTTTGGGCTCTCAGCTTTGGGAAGTGACTCCCACAGTTTATCTGCAAGTTTCTAGCCTTTACTTGTGTCCTACACAAGACCAGGGCAAACACTCCCCTTGGCATCCTCTCCATGCTATGTGTGGCTGTACACTGAAGATTTTAAGGCAGTCTTCCTGATCTTCATAGCATGCAACACAGTTGCTTAGGGCAGTAAGCACCAGCCATGTGGGTATTTTAAGGGGGCATTTTTATCATGGGCGATGTTCTTCCATGTATTTTTCATTCATTGACTCTCCTGTTTAGGGACATTTTCCTTTACAGATTTCAAAGGCAAGGAAGCCTGGAAATGGGACTTCTAGTCTGTGAAGCTGAGGAGAGGATTAGTCTAACTTACTGCGCTCAAGTAGCCAATACCATTATTGAGCACAATTTTATTGCGTTTAAAGATTGTTACACAACATGCAAGAAACACCCTGCTATACTTTTTACCTTCATTCTGTAGGAAAAAATATGGGTTTGGCACAGCTCCATTGCAACGTGGGTCCAGTTGATCCTTTTTGCCCTTTTTGCTGTTAAAGAAGGGGTGAGAGTTTTGCATTGCAAGAATCTCCTGTCTTTAACCAAGCCCAAACATCAGTTTAGGAGCTCTTTACCTGAGCACAAAAGTGGGGAGGTTTCCTTAGGCAACCTTTCAATCCCTTAAGCAACAAGTATGTTCCCAAATTTTGGACAGTGCTAAAAGAACCAAAATTGATCTCCATACCAAAGATAAAGCACACAAAGGGATGGGGACTAGTTTCACTCAAACCCTTGACTGGAAATATTGATGGTTAACAGAACTAATACTGATTGATAACAGATCTAATACAATCTGTGGCATTTACACCATTTTAGGCTTAGGGGGAAGAAAGAGCCTTTATCTTATTTCCTAGCACTTTCAGATTTGCTCAAAAACTTGGAAAATATTATGATTGGCCTAGCTCCTTAAGTTAAGAGAGGCTCTGAGAGGAACACTTTGATGGAAACCCATTCAGCCCTCTCTCTACAAACACTGTGATCTCTTTAATTACAGCCACAGTATGTTTTATAAATATTTGTTTACAGCTTCCTGCAAGAAAGCACAGGGAAAATATGGAAAGAAATTTATATAATTACAGTTTAATGATCTGCATTTTAATTGAGATTTTCTTAAATAATTTTGTAGGAAGTTAGGAATGCTCCAATAATGTTGATGTATGGTTAGGCACTTGGGGTTTGAATTCTCCTACTTTGTTATATTAGCCACCTACAAGGGCATGAAGACAGGGGCATTAAAATATTTTTAAACATAGGATTTCTTTTTTTTCTCACTCATATTTGCAGTATTCTAGAAAAACATGTCTTTCCTTATGTCTGGCTGCTTCTGATCAATCAAAGTGCATTACAGAGTGTTTTGAAGAAGTACTTTAATTAAAGTTGGTAGTATGGCCTTATACATATTTGCAAAACACTTAGCTGCGCTGCTGTTACTCTCTGAGATGCCCTCTCCCTAATTCTTCTTCTCTGAAGACAAAACTATGTTTTCTTTGTTTTGCATTTGCCTAGTCCTCCAGTTTCTGTCCTATTTTCCCAGCTAATGCTTACTTAACATACATTGTCACTTACCAAATAGAGAGTTAAGAATGAGGTAGTAGAGGATGCTGCCAGAACTGCTCCTAAGATATCTTTTTGCGTAATTTATGATAGTGTGACAGTTACCATGTTGGCTAAGCGAGCAGGAATTGAACCAAGATCTTTAATGGCCTGTGATACTACTATTTCATCCTTATTTGGAGCTGGAACAGGCTCCTCTCCCCTGTCACTTTGGTCCAGAAGACAAACATGCCCTCAGTAACGCTAAAGTTAATGCTTTCCCCATTAAATGGTGCAATGTTCTATTAATGGACACCAATTTTCCAGAGCGTTTTGCTGCATTTTGTAGGACAACAAAGTGTTGACGATCACAAAGTCTGGCTACCAATCTCCTTGCTTTCACTTACCCCTGGTAGCTTTGATACCATTAGCAAATCTTAACCAAACTTGCCAGAAGCATGGGAATTCTTTTTGTGACCACAAGCTGGGTAGGAGAAGGAGACCCAAGCTTGTGTTACTCTGGGAGACGTGGTGACTTTGCCCTGTTAGCTGCATCTATGCAGGTTCTCACACTTTAGATGCAGATCTGCTGGAAATCAGGTCTTGTTAGGTGAGGTACTGACAAATTAATTACCAGTCCATGGTTTGCTGCTTTTATTATAACGTTTTGTGTGTGTGTGTGTCCACATTTCAGATCAAACACTAAGAAAAATACCACATGAATACAGCTCACTGTTTTCAAAGTGGTCCTCTGTAGTAATTCTTGTTTCCCTACTGCTATGTTCATGGGGCTAGTGTTGTCAACTTAAATGTACTTCTTTTCCTTGTGGTTTTATTTTGCTGCCAGCTGCTAAGGCCCACTTAACAATTGTTAAAAACACATGTTTTGTGATTTCTCAATTACTACAGGTGCTGGGTTTTTTTAGATTTTTTTTTTTTTTAATTATAGTAACTGCAAATCAGAATGTTCTTGGCAAGTGCACCAAATAAAAACACAGCTCTTCCCACCTTCAAGGATAAAACCATTTGAATATATCCCTCTGGATATAGTCTTTTTCCAGAAGTGCAGAGGGATTACTACCCTTCTGGATTTAAAAGATCACAACTGGGCACAAGACCCACCAGGAATGGATTGAAAGTTGTGCTTGAATTTGGTTCTTGTAGAGATAATGTTGTAATGTTGTAACTTTTTATGTGCCACTTTTAGTTTTCCCAGAAACCTTTTCCTCTTCAGTGTCTCAGCCTCCACTGTCCAGCCTTGCCTTTTCTCTTGTGATCTCTCATCTGTTTAAAATAGTAATCTTAGTCTATGGAGCCATAAACAGGAAATTAGAGTATTGTCCCTTCTTGGCATCAAGATTTGCAATGGGTGAATATTCACTGAGCTCTACTATACCTCTCCCAATCCATAGAAGACTCTTTATTTGAGTACAGACTTGAGTTGCTAGCATGTACTATTCCCATTAAATATTAGACTTGGAAGAACCATCTGTGTCACATGAAGTATGTGATGAGAAGAAAGCTTATGCTCATTTCTCTGCAGGTACTTTTCTAGCTGTGTGCATGTGTAAAAATAGTTTATGTACTTAAGTTATGCACAGAAGTAATCTATAAACAACCTTCTCATTTGGTTAAGAAAGATCCTTCATGCAATACACACATCTCTCTTGTTTACATATATCTTTTGTAACCCATGTGTTGGATATTATCGTATACCTGATTTCACTGGGTGTTTTTCAGGTTAAGTATCTTTTTTGCTTCATTATCTTTATCTGTGCTTTACCTTTTTTGTAAGACAAGTTTTCTCTCCTAGGCACAATGGATAGCTATCTCTAGGTAGATTGTAGCTGAGAGTCTCTGGCTTTCATTTCTTGTGATTACCTTTTTTTCCTGTCATCAGATAATGTATTTGGGACTTTGTCATATGCTGAGCAGCCAGCCTGATGAAAAACATACAGTCACCAAACAAACAGTTACTTAAAAATGGGAAAATCACTGTTGCACCTAATTATCTGTACTCTCATTTAACCCTATCTGATATTCTATTAAGTTTTGATCCAAGCTTCCAGCAAGTATGTACGCACCCCAGGAAACAATTAGTAGAGAGTAATACTGCATTCTTTTCCACAATGAAAATATAATCTCATCCCTGCAAAATAGTATTGCTTACTATTGGTAATCCATCTTGGCTGATAAAAAGAATGCTCAGTTGCATTAGACAAAATTCAATATGTCATGAAGGGTCTAAGGTCCAGTACCTTAGGAAGACATTTTGCAAAGGACAGGCTAGTCCATAATATATAATTTTTGCCTTTCTTTATATCAGTCTACTGACCAGTGGTGGAAAAAAGGTAATGGAGTAGAGGGAATGTTGCTGTTGTATCCTAAAGATAATTCATGAGAGATCAAATTTAGATATAACAAGTTGAACTGTTCTTCCTGTACTAAAAGCAGCAGCAGCTAAGTTTCCAATGGGATCAGGGGCAAAGCAGCTGAGTCACTAACTGCAAGCCGTAATTCTTAGGAAAAAAGAGCTCAGACTATGACATAGTCCCATGACTAAATATAGGGGAAAACTAAGCCTTTCTGTCTTGTTTGTACCATTGCAGAGTTGTGAATCCTCAGAGGATGAAAGGACAGATCTGAGTGTGAAAGCACGTGAAAGCACGTGATAGTTTCTGAGTGAAGGATGTTAGTTTTATGAATCTAAATTTAGAGGGTGGATAGAGTGCATAACAGTCACAAACTCCTAAACTTGATGTGAGAGAATTATAATTACCAGGCGTGTAAAATTACTGTTTGTGTAATGTCAAAAGAGTCCTGACCCATGCAAGAAAGAAAGGAACCAGCATTTTCAGAAAGTCTTGTTGTTCATTGATGGGAGCTCCTAACGTATGCAGAAGGATGTGTCCCGTCTTGTAAGAATGAATTTCCTACATAGAAGGTAGATATGGATTGAAAATGAGATGGTGAGAATGTACAACTTCTTTGAGGACTCAGGATTCAAAGGATTCTTTGCAGAAACTGAACATAAGCAGACTCCATTCCACTCCAAAATTGTCTTCCTACAGAAAAACAGATTGTATTCCAGAGTCTTTTAGGCTTTTTCTCTGGCTTTTCTCCTTGACACGCATTTGCTGATACCAGGAAGCATACAGCAAATTAATCTTATTCTTCTCTTCTTCAGAGCAAGAATTAGTCTTCCTGAGATTTTTTTCTTTTATGCTGCCTCCTTCATCTCCTTGGATGTTATAGCTTTCCCACAGAACGTTATAGTAAAGCTCAGGTAGGTTGCTTGAGAGAGTTTGTGGGGCAAGCATTGGCCTTTTGACTGAGAAGATTGCACAGCTGCCAGTAAAGAAGGTAAATGTACTGTACCTTTGCACAACTTCTTACCCAGGGAAAACTATACAGATGGCCATAAAATCAGAAGTGATGACTGTGAGAAACTCCTTTTCAGTTTAGGGGAAGGGTGGTTACTTCACATGCTAGTGGTCTTCCCTTTCATGCTGCCAACAGCTATTTCTCTTCTATTGACAATAGAGAGAAACCAGGACTGCTCCTAGACGTATTGCTGTCCCTATCCATTTGTTCATACTGTGGGGAATCAGGTGAGGAGCTCTTGTTCATCCCATTAAATGCAGAATTTGTCTGCCTGGGGCTGAGTGTGGTGACGTTGCATTAAACATACCCCACTGTACTGATCCATTGCACTCAGGGAGGGCTGTTGAATCATATGCCTTCGAGATAAAAGTTTTGTTCCCTCTCTACTGCTAGAGTTTTTTTTCCATCTCTAACAGCACAGATCGCTAGTGGGTTTGGTGCGAGTTGCTAGTTAGGGAACAGTTAGAAAGAATTATTTACCTGGAGGGAAACTCATTTAAAAATCCTTTCAAACCAAAAAGCTGTGTCTGTTCTCTAGCCCTCTTTTTTATTTTTCTTTTTTTTGTTTGTTTGTTTGTTTTAACTTTGGTCATAAAATAGAAAAACAATGATGAAAAGCTAAAGGGGAAATGCTGAGATGGTGAAGAAAATAATTTGATGGCCCTAATGAGTCATAGCACTGCTTTGCTTACCATCTTTTCCAGTTTCTTATTAGCAGCCAAATGGACACATGCACAGGAACATTTCCTCACACTGGCTTACAGCAGAGCTGCTTATGATCCCTCAGCCATGCATCTCCTCTGCCTTTGTATAAGTGACTCCTCAGGATGCTATTGCAATGGTTGGATGTTTGGCCATTTCCAAAAATAATCCCTTGTGAATGTCCCTGAGTTTTTAAATGAATCCTTTCAGACTCTGAATCACTCAGATGTGCTACCAGGGGAAAACAATAGCCCCAATCAACCATAGTTGAATTTATGACTAAAAAGCTATAAACCCCAAGGCTTGTAGAAACAGGATTCTAATTTGGTGAAATACTCCAAACCCAAGATAGAGAACGAGGACAACAGCTGCCTCTGAGCAGCATCTTGTCAAGCTGCATAAGCTGTTGTCTGTGGTTCGGGTTGTTGAACTGCAAAGCTGAACTGTGCTGCTCTTTGGAGATGCAAGTCTTCAGCCTCCTCTCCCACCTGGTGTTTAGCAGAGCAGAGATGGGACACTCACTTCTGGAAAGCATTCAGATCTTGTTTAATTGCCAGCAGATGCAACCAGAAACGATGCTGATGGACGTGATTTGGATGTGTATTTCAGGCATGGTGTAACGTGGCATCACCTGCTAGCATTGTCTGGCATAGCTGCAGCATGTAATTTGCCTCAGTTAAGGTAAATAAGAAATTGCATCTCCAAAAGAAGATTCTTTTGCACTAGCCCTGTGACTTGGTAATATCAACCACAACCTAGTAGTGTCAGTTTTAATGAGATTGTTGACATCTTCAAATGGACAAATACAATAAAATAGCTCTTTCGACTACAGAAATTGCTATGATTTATGCCAAAGAAGCTCAACAGGCCCCAAGGCCGTGGCAGATCATTTCAATTTTTGCTACACCCTCCTGTTCTTCAGCTTCATCAGTGAATTGCAGGTAAAGGTAGGGAAATGTCATCCTTATTAATTATGAGTTTATATGTGTATGTATTTTTCTGAGGAGGAACACATTATGGTGTACTTGCCGTAGAGCACAGAGCCAGGATATAAAGGGGTTTATAATCCTTTTTATCCCCTCCTCTTTAGATCACAAAAAATATCCGTACATGTTAATTGTCCATTTTATCTTCCTAATGTTTTTTTATCTCCTCCCAGCCATAGTGGGACTATCTACCCTGTTCCTAACTCAATTTTTATTAATCAGCTATGTTATTGTACATTGTTACATAAAGCTTGTTTTGGGGTCTTTTCCAGCATTGTAACTCTGTAGGATTGGATTTTTTTCTGCCCTGGTATTCTATAGACCTTCTTAAAATGCATGTCAGATGTACCCTTAAATGGCATGTCCACATTTTTTAAACTGCACAGAATGTTAATTGTGGGCATTTGTCTGTAAGCATATTTTACAAATACATTACTGTGCATGGACAAATGTTTTTTCTTCCATGATTACACATTTTTCATATAGGATATGATGTTCCATTTACAGGAGCTGAGGGCCCAGTGTGTTAATGCCTATTAGTGGGTGCTAGTAAACTCTGGGGAATGTACAATCAGAAAAGATAAAAGTTTTTAATACACTTCATATAAATGTGCGGTTACTGAAATACATATGATTAAGTTGAATGTGCAATTACTACTTGATTGAATGAAATATCTGATGGTAGTCATTAGGTAAATGTTAAGAAATCTGGAAAGTAACCTATGAAATGAGGTTAGGATAGCTGAACCAGTTTTGACAAAATCAGATGTAATGTTAGATTTAGGCAAAAGTTTTCAGCCACATTGTTTACTAGCTGAAAAATCAATTTCTGCATGACCTAAACAATCTCCCAGTGAGGAACTAAGTTCAGAAGAAAATTTCCTTTGGGAAGTTGAGGACCTTGTCATAACAATCCTTTTCACAGTTCATGCAGCATTTTCAAAGTGAAAACATTTTCTCTTTTCAAATCCACATTTTAGATTACAATAAACAAAATTAAAATTTAGGAAAGAGATAACAAATGCCAACAGAAAAGTGGAGCTTTAAATTCTAAAAAATGTTTTTGCTTTTTTTAATCTAGTGAGAAGTTGGAGGAGGAAATATTACAGTTCAGAGCACCCCATCCAAATTAGGTTTTGTTTGTTGCTGGCTGGTTTATGGTTTCAGTCACTAACCCCAAATAATCAATTATTTCTTAATTAAGTTCCATCTCTCCAAGTGTTATGCTGAAAAATAGCTTAAAAGTTTTGGGACTTTCATTAATTATTCCTACAGCTATGGAGTTTTGCCTTCATACAGAACTTGTAAAATAGCAGAAGGAAAGCTGACTGTCTTGCTTTTATGTCTGGGACTAGAAGGATGAGTCTGAGAAACTCATGAGATGACCTATTTTACTAGACACAGAAAACTTGTCAAAGGTGGCCAAAAAAAAAAAAGAGCTGTAAGACCTTCAGAGAAGTATTCACACGGCCTCATCCTGCTATAACTGATTCCTGAGCTTCCAACCTTTTAAGATTCTGCCAACCTTTGATGAATTTGTTTCATTTAAGCAAAAATAACCTCCTCCACTCCACCCCTCCCAAAAGGAATGAACGGTAGGGAAAAATATAAATTGTTAGCATTTTTTTTTTTGGCTGGGAGTTCAGATTAATTCTTCCATGTGTCTTATTACATCCCTCAGGAAAAGAAATACCATTTTAGAAAAGTTTTCTTGATTTTGAAATTATATAAAAATTGCTGTAATAGTAAGTCTGTTTCTTTAATCTTCTTTTTGTAGTTTTGTCCTAGTAAATAGACTGGCTTGGCTACCTTAATAAAGAGAGAGAAAAAAAATCAATAACAGGAATTCATCATACAATTTCCTTGCCAATCTAGTTAGAAATTAGCTGTCAGCTTAAAAAAACAGTGGGGGGAAGGGATAAAATACCCAACATGCATTCACGCTAGCACAAAGTACTACAAAAACACTAGAAGAGCTTATCTGAGACCTTGCTGTTTATCCTTCTGGCTGTGAATCTGTAGAAGTGAAAAGCATTTTGACATTTCATGGTAGTCGCTGTGTCTACATAGTCCTGTAAAGACATCCCCAGCAGCAAGTTCAAGGCTGAACACCTGAACCGTCTGCCTGCTGTGAAATTCTGGGAACTGTCATGCAAGCACATCACCTGACATGCTGGGAGTCCACAGAGGATATCTTAAGTGCTCCTTGCCCCTGTTATGCTGACAATAGGAGCTGGTATGAACAGCATGGTTGATGCTCACTCAGAAAAGCCACTAGTCCTCCCTCCGGGGGCTGCGCACCTCTGGAGCATCATGCCCCTTGAGAAACCTTGGGAGTTACCACCCTTCGCCTTACTGGGCAACGCCCAGGGCTGTGGCAAGACCAGGCTTTCTGCTAGAGCCACGCTTTTTGCAGGCACCTTTCCTACTGCCCTCACCAGGGGAAAAACCTGTCCCATCCACATGTGCCACCTGAACTTGCTTTGCAGCTACCACCCATGGGTGACAAACTACCCTAAATAACTCACCACTCACAAAGGCAACTGGCACACCTCTGAAGACATTTTTTTTCTATGCAGGTTGCCTTTGCACAGAGCTCAGGTTTGCTTGGGGATCAAAATCTCAGTGTGTGATCCCAGGGTGGCATCGGTCAAACCCCTGTACTTTTTTGCAGATGTGCTTGTGCACTTTATATTGCCTTGGGCCTATTCAGCTTCTTTGCATGGCTGTGACTGCCACCATGTCAGCCTTGCCTCCCTCTCCTCTCATCCTCACCAGCAGACCCCAATCCAAACAGTATTAATGGTTTCAAATAGGTTTCAAATCAGTTTTTCTTCTGGCAAAGAGCTATAGAAAAGTTTAACCATTATGGTCTTCCCTGACATGCACCAGTCCCTCTTTGCCTGAACTGGGCCATGCTTATCTGCTCCACTTCTCTGAGCTGCTGCTGGCTTCTGCTGGCGAACTTACAGCTCTGTCACCTTCCTCATAAACACAGTTTCAGGAAAATCTCCTTCCGCCTAATGGGGGTTGAAGTCAAGTGAGGGGATTGAGTCATACATATAGATGCCCTCAAGAAGCAGGGGAACAGTCATTTGTTAGAAGGCCAGTTTTCTACCCCAACTTTTTATTGTTTTTCCTTTTTTTTTTGTTTAATGAAATATTAATTAGTTTTAAAAGCACTTGTATCTCTTGCCTGTTTTAGTCAGTGATTCTTAGACCATTTGTCTTTGGGAATCTAATCTGAACAAAAGTTAGGTGGTCCTTGCATTCTGGACCAGATTTTGCAAACTGACTTAACTCACAGTAAACATTTAGGCACCAGGCTGAGAGGCTGGCTTTTCAAAAGAGCTCAAGAAGTTGGATTGTGTAGATGCTGAGAATTCCACCATAAATGCTACAGCAGGAAGATATCGAGAGTTCTCAAGTTCTCAAAACAAACACACAAACAAAAAATAAGTTCTTTGTCTTGGTAAGGGAAGAGATAATTTGAAAAATCCTCCTATATTTGCAGACACCATTTCCTGGAAATGGTACTGCAAATACTCTTGGATTGATTGTCCAATATACTTGGTGAAAACCCTGTTCTTCCTATCACTAATAGAGAATTGCAAGTCTTGTGTATTCTGATAGCAGAGAAAGTTTACATGCCTTTGTTGCCAAGTTTTCTATACTTTATTTCTCAGAATTTAAATCAAACTTGTTTTGCAATCCAAAAAAAAACATTCAGGTCAGTGCATTTTCACTTCTAGTTTAATTGGAGGGCAGTGTGTCTGGCTAGCTTTGTTTGATGGGGTTTTCAATTCCTTGAGGTTACAGCAGTTTGTGATGTATTTCCTTGTAAGTACTTAAAGGCACAGTCAGTATACTAGCTCTTTTTCAGGCCTTGTTATTCTAGTACAAAGCTACCAAGTTCATAAAGGAGTCAGTGCTTATTGATAATGAGCAACAATCAATATTGTTGTGTAGCAAAGTCACCCTTTTCCTGTCTTATAATTTTGTCTTCAAAGTCTCCTTCTCTCTCCAAATATTCTGCTTGGGCTGAACAGTTGCTGGTGCTCAGTGAACACAAAAATATGGAGGTTGGCCTACAAGGTAGGATGGATCTCTAATTCATCACTGGGAGGGCAAGGCTTTAGCATAAGCCATCCCCAAGGTACAGGATTAGATTTGCACTTGGGATCACAGGCCAGAAGGGTGCTGGCAGTGGGCTAAAAGGTTAAGGAAAAGCTGTGCAAGTGTTGATGCTGGCTGGAAATGATGACTCACTTCTTTCCAAGCGTGATGCACCACAGTCTAATGTTGTTGCGGGAGATTTCCTGAGAGTCCCCTTGATAGCAGATTTTCTTTATAGACTCAACTCATCTACTGTTTATGCATCATTACATGGGTATGATGCCAACCCTAAAATAAAAACTAACAGAGTGGCTCTTCAGCTCCACTTGCAGAAGGGAAAGGTTTCAGTTTTATATTGAGGAAATGTATTGTTTCCATAAAGTGGTATCACTAAGAAAAAGTCTCCATCAAGCCACTAAAATGTCCTGTATGCAGCTGGGAAGGAATAAGGCCTGGGGAAATGGGGAGGAAGTGCAGAAAATTGAATCAGAACACTATAAAACCAGGACCGAGTGCCATTTTAGTCCCTTTTTGATAATTTAAAGAGAGAATTTTGAAATCCCTCACTCCTTTCCCCCTTTCTACCTTTTCCCCTTTCCCCTTAACAACAATGAGTTCTTCTCACATGCTCTGTTAGAGACTTTGTTCTGTTTCTTTGTAGTCTCTGGCACATTCAGGATCCTTGCCTTCACTTCTTATAGCTGATATTAACAGCCATTTTTCAGGAAACTTTCTGTAGAGACATCCTCACAGAAATGCTCTAAGAAGTCTGCTACTCGAGAGAATTATCAAGCAGCAAGAACAGCACAGCAGGCAAGCATTTCAAAATGGAGTCAAAGCTGTAGCAAAACATTTGCCTCAAGCTAAAATAAGCCAGGTAGACTAGAACTAAAGCAATCGCGTGGTGCAGACACATGCTGCATAGATGTAGCATTGCTATTTTATCATAAAAACTTCCACACTTCATTGTGTAACATAAAAAGGAATCAGCTACTCAGCACTATCATTCTCAACTCTCTCAGGGCAGATTAGCATCATGTAGTGGCCCAGGGCTCCCCAGGTATCATCCAGGTACACATACATATAAAGTCATGCAGAGTGAACCCAATGCATGCTGGATTTATCAGACATACTGTTCATATGGAAGTTGATTCTACAGTGAATGCATCTGTGTTTCTATCTGGACCTGTAATTTAGTCTGTTAGATGGACATTTAGGTTATATGCAGTTCTCCTGGGGCAAGTCTGTCCTACCCTGAGCATCCAGGCTCTGTACATGTGTGACGTACACGTGGCTGATACCTGTAAAAGGGCTGTCCAGACCTCTGGATTTTGGGTAGTCCATTCAGACTTAGTGCTCCAAGGAGAAGCCTGCTTATGTTGAACTCCAGGGGAGTAGCTAAATGCTTTCTCTCTTCCTGAACAAAGTGTATGAGAGACAAAAGGTCATGCCAGGAAAATTCAGACTCATGGTAACTTTATCCTGGGAGAAACAGGTTAATAATTTAATTTACCCATGTTCTGTATATTCACTATCTTTCTGATTTCAGATGGATTTTTAATTATTTTTATTTTTATTTTTAAGTTCTGCTGCCTTCTTTCTCTCCCCTATTTGTTTTTAACCAAAACTATTGCTATAGGAATTTTGGCCAGAGTGCCCATCAGGGCAGCGCAGGTGAAACTTACTGAGCTTCAGCTTAAATTAATGAGAGCTTTCCACAGCAGCACAAATCCTGGCATGCTTATGTGGCTCCATTTAGGAGCTGGATGGTGGCTTATAAGCCAGAGCCCTGGTGTCTAGCTCCTCACAGACAGTGGGAGTGCAATCTTTTTCTCTCCATTAAAAGTCCTCTCCTCGTCCTGTGTGTAGACCTGTTGTGTGGTGGAAAGGGAAGAAAGCCCTGTCACTTCTCCAGACTTCCATAAGCATCCTGCTTCCCCCTCATGAGAGCAAGAGTGAAGAAATAGTTTCTGAATTACCTAAAATACAGGGATTGCTGCTGACCTCCTCAACTGGCTGCTTGCAGGGAGGAAAAGTCTGCAACTGAGAGATGTCAGAAGGGTAGCTGAGGTTGTTTTTCTCCTTTTAGTTGGCAGTATAGAGGCACAATAGCACTTGAGCATATATCTTTGTGGACAATATTTTAAAACATCATCACCAGTTAGCCCTGGAGAGAAAGACTTGTACTGTTTTACTGTAATGTATACTTACGTTCTTTCTGCCTGGCAGATGAAAACAATTGTTTGTTTTAGCTCTGCAGCAAAGGAGGAAGAAGTATGTATAAATACTTACTTTTACCACCTTTAACCCTCCTGACCATATATAAGGAGATGCTGGCATTTGAGAGCAATTGAACTTGTTCTTGTCGTACTCTAAATAGATGATGAGAGTAGTAGTCGTTTCTAAGATTCCCATTCTTAAATGTTACAACAGTACTTGAAATGACTCAAAGTTCAGTGTAAATGTTATGTGCTGACTACTCTATGTTGATATTACTGTGGCATATTTTCCAGTAGCAAAGCAAATAATTAGCACATGGGAAGAGGTTATTTCGTTAATAAAGAGCATACAGTGCCAGTTCATCCAATATAAACCTATTGCATCTGTCTGTCTAGACAGCACATATACTCGATAGGGCCATGGTTTCATAAATTCTAATAATCTGGCAGGGTAAGGTTGGTTGTTAAGCAGCTGGAAACCTGGAACGATGCAGGAAGAAGAGATGATTCAATAGTTGTGTTTCTTCCTCAAATTCACCAGTGATCCAAAGTAGCTGTAGGGGATACTCTCTGCCTCTGGACTTGCTTCCAGATGAATAACATTTAAAACAAAAGCCCTGATGAACAACAGACATAACACAGTCTCATATGCCTTGCCATGAGAATGGAGTTTCCTATCTATCCTAGTGAGGATAATTGTATTAATGCCCATCTCAAGTTCTCCTTCCAGTCAAACTGAACATGATGCAGTCTAACTTCGTGAGAAGAGGTGAGGATCTGGCTTTTCACACAGGTGTCATTGAAAGGAGGAGCCAGAGACTGGAGCCCAGGTGCCTGGCAGGCCACCAGGTCAGTTCACTCTGTGAGTGCAAGGAGGGAGACCTGATTATCAAGAGTAGAGTGATGAGCCCTTTTAGATCAATTTACAGTGATCCAGACAACATTAAGAGAGATGTTTGAGCCCCTGAACTTCTCGCTACTTAATGATGAAAGGAACAACAGCGCCAGCAAATTTGGAGAGCATCCAGAGCCCAGAGAGACACAGGTTTTGAGTTGGCATTTGCCCAAATGTGAGATATGAGGAGGGAGGGAGGGAGGATGTAATGGGATGGCAGTGAGGTTCAAAAGAAATACATAAATTACAATGGCTCCTTTCCTAATAGGACCAATGGGGATGAGTTTCATTTTTCTTGAAGATGCAGCTTTGCAAAATTTGTGACGCTCTTGTAGGCTGTGGCTTCTTAGGGCTGTTTCTTTTTCCTTCCATCTGTCATGCAGTCATCAGATGAAAGCATAGCCACAAGCTTGAAAGTGAAGCTTCCCTTACCTTAAAAGTACTATTTCTCACTCCCCTTTGTCATGTTTTGAATCACTGTGACAATAAAACTGCTAACCTTAGCTCTCCTCCTCCTAATTAGGCAACAGCATTAAAACTCTTTATTAATGCCACCTCTCCCAGGTGGTTGCAGATATATACACTTTCACGGAGTAATTGCTTTCAGGCCCTCATTTTAATTGGAGTCAGTGGGGAGCCTGTGGGATTCCACTGCCTTCATCTCCCACTGGCTGATTGTGCCTGTGACAAAAACTTAGAAACAAGGAACTACTTTCCAGATCTGCATCTGAAAAAATGTGTAAGTGAGGGGAAAAAGCCCAACAACATCTCTGAGATGCAAGAGGAATTAGACTGGGAGAAAACAAAGTCTTTCACTTTGATTCCTTCTTTCACTGGGAGAAAAAAAAGAAAAAAAGCAGAACAAATTAGTGAAAAAGCTTTCCAGCGTTTCTGTTTTCTGGCTTTTGTCTAAAGTGGTGCAGCTTGTAACTAGGTTAACCAGATTCTGAAGGAGGTTAAAGACCGTTTGAGGCTAAGCTTAAATGATAGTTAAGGTTACACCTATTTTGCAGAAATGACCCTCAGTTTTCTAGGTCCTTGGAGTCTCAGACAAAGAATGCAATACACAATGTTACAAACCTGAATATGAAAGGAACCGCTTCTCCCAATTCAGATTTTGTCAACCTTAGCTTCAGAAAAATATTTTAGTTTTATTGAACATTCATATTTCAGTGGAAATGGACCCTTTCTCGGGAGCGAAAAGAAACCATTTGCCAGAATGAAACATTTCTGTCAAAGAAACTCCAATACACCAATAGGTTGGAAGGAGAATATCTGTTCATGCTTGATTACACAAAATATAGTCACGGGGAGATTATGCTTAGAGAAGATATAAGTTTTTGAGATACATGCTTTAGCTAGATATTTCAAATGAAATTAATAATTGTGAAGTGGTAACAGTATTGTTATTATCAGTCTTCAGAGTTAATATATGCTAAAGTGGATGAAATAATTCATATCCATCCAAGCTATTGTTTCAGACAGTGACTGCAGACACTGCTACTCTGTATAGTATTCCAATTAATGTTTTCTGAATTATAGTCATAATCATAAGGACTAGAAACTATAATTATTCAAAAAAAGTGTGCAGATACGACAGCATGAAAAGAAATTCTGTCTCTTATTTCAACACTAAAATAAGAAGTATTGTTCAATTCTTTTTGTATTAAAGAAGACATAAGTTCATAAAACTACAGGAATATAATTGCCTTTTTTGGAGCTTTTTTTTTTCCAACATATCACAGTTTTGACAGTTTTTAATTAATTCCCCTAGAACTTACATCCATCCTTCATTCTTCTTTTTCTCCTTTATCAGTAAGCCTAGCTGCTGAAGCATAGTTTCACAACAACCTATAAACTCCCCAGTGCCACACACACAGATACACAAGGCTCTGCACCTGAGTGTCGTTTGGTGGTAATTGCGGTGCTAATATTTTGCTTCTTGTCTCTGATAAAAGGCTGATTACTCTTGCTAGCTCTATGCACAGTTGGGTGTTTCTAGAGAGGATAGAAGCTCCTCAGCACATCTGTCTAATTAGGCTGATTGGTTCACAGTGCCAAGCCAACCTGATTGAGAGGTGTGCTTGGCTCTATGTCCTTATTTCTAACTGCTTTTCCCCTGTGTTAAATGAACCTTTGCTGAGGGTCTTTGTGAACCACTCTTCCAGCTAGAAGCAAAGATGCATGACTGATGTCATGCTGAAGAAGTAAAATCTGTCCTGCTGACATGCGGTGAGTAAGCTATGCCACAAACACACTGAGGACTTAGTTTTAAGTTGTGGCCGCACTGAGAGAAAAAGAAGA
>VYZV01035746.1:321-16702 GCA_013401275.1 Pandion haliaetus | reverse complement strand
GTGGCTTAGCCACTTCATCTGCCAGTTCTGTCAGGACCTGCATGCATCTCATCAGGTCCCATGGACTTCTGTACCTTCAGGTTCCTTAGATAGTCTCAAACATGTTCTTTTCCTACAGTGGGTGGTTCTTCATTCTCCCAGTCCCTTGCCTTTGCCTTCTGCGACTTAAGCAGTGCAGCTGGAGCACTTGCCAGCAAAGACTGAGGCAAAAAAGTCATTGAGTACCTCAGCCTTCTCCATATCCCAGGTAACCAGGTCTCCCATTTCCTTCCAGAGAGGGCCTACATTCTCCCTGTTTTTATCACTGACGTACCTGTAGAAGTTTTTCTTGTTGCCCCTGACATCCCTGGCCAGATTTAATTCTATCAGGGCTTTAGCTTTCCTTGCCTGATCCCTGGCTGCTCAGACAATTTCTCTGTGTTCCTCCCAGGCTACCTGTCATTGTTTCCACCCTCTGTAGGCATCCTTTTTGTGTTGAAGTTTGTCCAGGAACTCCTCGTTCATCCATGCAGGCCTCCTGGCATCTTTGCCTGACTTCTTCCTCGCTGGGATGCATTGTTCCTGAGCTTGGAGGAGGTGATCCTTGAATATTAACCAGCTTTGCTAGGTTCCTCTTCCCTCCAGGGCTTTATCTCATGGTACTCTACCAAGCAGATCTTGAGGAGGCCAAAGCCTGCTCTCCTGAAGTCCAGGGTAGTGACCTTGCTGTGGACTCTCCCTGCTGCCCTAAGAATCTTGAATTCCACCATTTCATGGTCACTGCCCTCGAGCTTCATGTTCCCCACCAGCCCCTCATTGTTGGTGAGAACAAGGTCCAGTGCAGCACCTCTCCTCGTTGGCTTCTCTATCACTTGGAGAAGGAAGTCATCAATGCATTCCAGGAACCTCCAGGACTGCCTATGCCCTGCTGTGTGGTCCCTCCAACAGATATCAGGGAGGTTGAAGTCCATTATGAGGACCAAGGCTTGTGAATGTGAGGCTGCTCCTATCTGTCTTTAGAGGGCTTCATCCACTCAGTCTTCCTGAACGAGTGGCCTGTAGCAGACCCCCACTATAATGTCACCTGTCCCTGCCCTCCCTTTCATCCTGACCCATAAGCTCTTGGTCAGATCCTCATCCATCCCCAGCTGGGAGCTCCATGCACTCCAGCTGGTCATTGGCATAAAGGGTGACAGCCCCTCCTTGTCTCCCCTGCCCCACCTTCCTAAAGAGCCCATATCTTTCCATTCCAACACTCCAGTCATAGGAGCCATCCCACCATGTCTCCACGATGCCACTAAGATTGTAGCCCTGCAGGCGTGCACACGTCTCTAACTCCTCTTGTTTATTCCCCATGCTGCGTGTATTTGCATAGAGACATTTAAATTGGGCCCCCAGTAAAGCTGACTTACTGGCTGGAGTGGTTGGAATTCCTTCGTGCTGCTCTTCAGGTGCTCTCCCACTGACCTGTGATCCCTCTCCAGGCTCTGGGCATGTACTGCTGGTAGTGGCATCAAACTGGTAAGAGTGGAATGGATTGAGGTTCCACTCCCCTGGCAACTTTCAGTTTTTCATGTAAAACACAAATGTTTTGATATTAGTAGCCAAACATGCTTGTAAATACTTTTAGTAGTCAATGCATTTTCAAAATACCAGTGATAAGTAACCTACCTTATGCCCCTTGTTTCAAAAGTAACCAGAATCACAGACGCAAACACTTGTTTCTTTTTTTCTCTTATCCTTTCCTTTTTGTGTTCACTAAGGTAATGACAGATACACATAGGGATGATTTGTAATTAAATTAAATTCAGCAACAAAAGGTGTGTAAAATGCATTTAGTCCAAAACAATAAACAAGTACATGATTAATTGCTTGCAATATGCCTACCTCTGATGTGTGAAAATAAAGATGATGCAGCAGCTGAATACCTTTGAATCAATTCTGCATCCAGCTGGTAGAAAAGCGCATCGTTTACTGCAGACATAGACAGGTTCCATGAAAGAATTTCCAAGATCTCTGGTAGAAATTCACAAGGACAGAAAAAATTTATATCCATTTAATTCTTCCTCATCTACCACCATGACTTAGAGCAATTCCCAGTGTAAAAAAAATCCCCCCAAATGTGTATAAATCAAATTCTGTGGTAGGGGAAAAACTAGAAAATGTAACTAAATAATTTTTAGACACCTTGGTAACAGCAAAATATAATCAGCATTTGCATATTGCTTATCTTTTGTCATAACTTGTCATAATTTCCTATGTATCCAGAGATTATACTCATACAAACTGCAAAGAAATAAAATAGAGTCCTTTAGTAGTGGCATCTAATTTCATTCATAGTCATTGTGTTTTGAATCCCTGAGCACTACGCTGTACTACACTGTAGTACAGTAACGCTTACTAAATACACCAATACAGTGAATATACAATTATGTACACAATTAAAATAAAAAGGAAGAGATGTGATAATAACAAAGACCATTCCTTCTGTGTGAAGAATTCTATTACTCTGCCTGTAATTTCAAATATGTAAGATAGTTCACCCTACTTACTGTTTTTTTGTATCTATAATCTTTCTGGAGGAATCTTGGATTACTGCTGGTTTCCTTTGTTTTACTGGAGAAGCAGTTTCATTTCAGTGCCAAGTAATGATAAAATAGATTATCTGAAGGCTTGTTTAGGGTTAATTTTTTATGGTACTCATGTAAAATATGTTGCTGTCAAAACAATAGTTTATGCTGGATTTCAGCAGGGATGCAAGTCAAAATCTATACTGGATGGGTTTGGGAAAATATTTTTTCTCCCCCGAAAATCTTATAGATATATCTAGAATGCCAGAAAGTTGAGATTTTGAGATGTGAGCAACTGAATGTGAAGAAATGTAACAGCTCAATTCACTGTAAATTGATAAACAAAGTTTTGTAGCAGTGCTAAAATGTTTACACCCACATCCCCACACACATCTGCACTCTCTTGCTACCTCTCACGCTCAGTGACATTACACCCTTTTTTAAGTGGACGAAGAGAAGAAAGGGGAAGTCAAGTCACTAACTTCTAATTTTGTTTCCTTCTAGTAGCTGTACGCTATTGACAGTTTACTAGAAAAAAGATAAATCTGTGAATGTTCATATAACAGGATGGCACCTTCAATCCTGCCTAATGTCTCATGATTCAGGATCTACCTCTATTTGTAGTTTCTTCTTATGCTTTCACAAATTCAGGAAAAAGCACATTTATATAAATACCATAAAACTTTTTTAAAAAAATTACTAGATATGGAAATACTTAAGAGATAAAGACTAACAAAAGTAGCAATCCTTTTATTCCTAAACAGAACATGAGAAGCTCAGTCAAATGCAGGGAGATAAGTAACACCATGACTACAAGCAACTGGTATTGCTAGTATCTGCTTAGCTCCTTGGAGATTGGTTTCATTCATTTCCTATCAGATGACCACTCGAGTTTCACAGCCTGCTCTACAGCTCTTTTTACAATAGGGAGCGTTCTGCCCAAGCCCTGGCAAGTTGTCATTGATTGTTTCAAATGTTCTGTATTCAGCTATTCACAGAATGATTCACTTGCTTTTCAAACTGTAAGCTAGCCTGGTGTGTCAAATATGCTTCTGAAGATAAAGGCATTTATAAATGTAAAGGCATCTGTAAACGGGAAAGGTGCTTAACTGTGTATGCAGCCTTTACAAAGCACAGGCAGCAAGTGTGAGACTGTTCCTGGTGAGAAAGAAAATAATTCAGCATCATTTTCCTCTTTCTGAATTCAGATTTCAAAATAAAGATTTAGTAGAGTCACACATAATGAAGTTGGGAATTTTAACAATACATCAGTTCTGGCCTACCACTAGTTCTCTATTTTCTGCACCACAGAAATATTAGCACTGCATCTCCCAAGGAGCTATGATCCCTTTACAGTGTGCAAAGTATATAAATACAGGGGCTGGGAGGCCTCAGTGGGCAAACCTACTGGCATCAACACAATAAGCACTCTGGCATATATTTACAGACACAAAATCCTGGCATGCATTTACATACATTTACTCAGGAAAAAAAAAAAAAAAAAAAACCAAAACGAAACAAAAACTAAAGGTCTCAGTGGAGGAAAAAGGCAGTAAGACCCTAACATTTCAATACTTAATTTCTCCCTAAACCTTCCCTCAAACCATTATTCTGTTATCTTCTCGGTTCTTCCTCATATTTCCAGATATCCTTCCCACAACTCTATCCCTTTTAGAAATGGAGAAAGAGAGTGGAAGATTTTCAACTACTTGGGGGCTTGGAGATTTAGGGTTGAGATCAGCAACTAAAGATTTTCATCTTTTCCCAATCCTGATGAGCAGAAACTTATCATCAACATCCTGGCTGTAGATGAATTCTGCTTTACACAAGCAGAAACAACATGGCCTAGCTACTTGTTGCTTGGTTGGTTTGGGTTTTCCGGGCAGCGTGAGGTACGGATTGTAAGGTTGCAATGAACGGGGTGAGAGTTAAGAAAGAACCAGCTATTTCATGTATTGAGGGAGCAAACTGTCTGCCCTAATGTAGGCTATCTCATGTGGTTCACCCTGTTTGTGAGGGTGGGAAGATACAGAAAACCAGATGAGGCCAACCAGGAAGGTCTGAACTTTGCACTTAGCTGAGAAACAGGCTTAGCTAAGTCACTTCAACTCTGTGTGCCTTGGATTTCCCGACTGTGAAATGAGCATCATTAGGTTATTGAGCTCTTTAGTTAAGACAAATGCTGTCTGTAAGAACTGCTGTGATAATCTCGGCAAATAAAAACTCACATAGCAGACTCTTAAAAGGACTTGGACCATGCTGGTTCCTAAAGATCCACAGAAGGTTTGTCTCACCAGTACTGAGGCTCAGCTGTTGGTATCAGAGGGTGGCCTGACCTCTTCCCAGCCCTCAGCTCCATTAGAACTTCATTCATGTGACAGTGTACTGCACATGGCTTGCTTAAATGGGACTCTTACCTTTGGAGCTTGATTCTGTAGGAAACCTAATAAATTCTGCACCTTCATCTTTTCTGAGCCATATCTAGAGGACTAGAGAAAGGTCACATCTCATCTGTTATTCTCTGATCAACTTCTGAACAGAGTCTGTGCTCAGACTTGCCAACCCTACTGATATGGGCAACAGGTTATACCTTCTCTTAGTAATTTGCCACTCTGAGCAAGCGCTGTACCAGGTATCAGATTCCCAGGCTGCTGGGAATCAAGAGATCTACCTCTGTCTTGAAATGTGTGCCCTGGACTTGTTCACATTCATACCCAGGAAGTTCAGGGCATGACTGACTGGACAAATCACTTTTAGATCTGCATGTGCCATGAGAAAAACTTCTGCATGACTGAAAGAAGAAAGGAAACTAAGGATATGGAGAAATGAGGATGTACATATTCCTGCATGGATTTGAAAAATGGAAGGAATCTCTTTTTAAGAATTTTCTCTTTAAATTTGTTTCTCTAAAAAGAGTTAAAGCCGCTTCTTTAATTTGTCTAAAGCAAATTAATCTCTCTTTTCATTGATCATCAAACAATATGCATCTGAAGTTTTAATGAAAATTAAACTAAATACTTTTTATGATATTTCTCAATTTTATTTTAAGGTGTTGTATATAAGGGATGACGAACTCATTATGTGAGCAGCTGAAATAGGTTAGCTTGATTGTGATATTCTGCCCACCAAGATGCCTTCCAAGTATCTGCCACGTAAAATTGAGTATGTGTGCTTCTGCAAAAGAGATAGGAGCAATGGCAGCCATTACTTTGGTAATGTATCTCCTACATCTGTTCCTTTCTCTTCCCCTACTAGATTTAGCACTGCTGTTGGGATCTGCATCAACTCCCTTTCAAAAAATCTCCTCAAACTTATTAAAGTCTGTGCTTCTGACAATATCTATTCGGCCTAAACAGGTCTGAACACATGAAAGATCAAAATATGTTTAAACATCAAGCAACCAAGCGGGAGAAGAATGCCTTTCTTATACTGCTAAATACATGCAGCAACTGCCCTCCCACCATGTTTTGTTTTTTTTTTTTTTTTCCCCTGAAAAGCTCAGTCTCAGGCCAATTGGCTGTAAGTACAAAACAAAAACAGCTGAAGGACATTTTGTCAACTCGGGGAAAAAAACCCAACAAACCCCACAAAAAAAAAAACCTATGCTGGGCAGCTATTTGACTCAAAATTTCAATCACCCCAAGGCCCATTTCAGAAACACCTACAGAATAACCAGTCTCGGAAGGTCAATACCTTTTCACTTATGGGAAGCCAGAGAGGTCTCTGCACAGAAATGGTTGCATACCTGGGGTCCAGCCTTACCATCTAGCTGGACAGCTGCATTTCTGGCATGCCGCCTTCTTTGTGGCAGCCAGATTCTCCTGCCACCTACTGCAACGCAAATCACAACGGCAGGTGCTGCTTCTTCCCCACTATCTGAAGGTTACAGCTTGCCCTAAACCAAGAGCTGGCAACCAATCAAAGGTGGTGTGGCAGACCACATATTTCATTTCCAAATCAGAGTTTCAGCATACTAGCAGAGATATAAAACATTCCACCTCTCAAAGAGGCAAGCTGTTACCTGTTGCTTGACTTTGAACCCAATGTGAGCTCAGAGACATTCCTTTCCTGAACGGGCATGATTAAACCATATTAATGACCATATCTGGCTCTTGTGTCAAGCAATGGCTCCTGATTCCCAAAGGCTTGGGAGCAAATGCCTGCTTTTAAAGTGATCTAGCAGTTCATTTGTGCTCCCTGTGCCACATCCCAATCCAATTATTGACGTAGGACCTATGACAACAGTTTCCCACTCCTCTCCATCCTTTGATGCACAGCAGTCTACATGGAAGAATAACACTTCTGGTACCCTCCTTGGAGACTTAACAGTCCAAGAAGTCCCCAGTCCAGACAAATGTGGGACTTGCATGTATCTGGAGGTCAATTTGCATGTATCCAGGATCAGTCACAAGGCAGGAGGCACTGCTTGGGCAAACCTTGCCATATATCTTTCAAAATCTGTTTACACCTTCAGCACCCTTGGTCTCAGCTGTTTGTCCCCATTCTATCTAACTCCAGCAGTCTAAAAGTTTGGCATTTAATGTAGGTAGTCATTTACACTTCTACAGTGGGTACAGTCAGGCAGTTACAGAGGGAAACTTTTTCCACTTTTTTTAGTCACCTACCACAGGACAGAATGGAAAACACATTTCATTATAAAGGGAGCCTAGAATAAATGCCTAAAATAGAAAAGCTAAATTTAAGTTACCATATTTAGCAAAAAAGTTGATTTCTCCCCCCAGTAGTTTAACTTAAAACATTAGTTCATCTTCCTTTAGAATTAATGAAGGTAAAGAGAGGGTGCATTGCGGGAAGCCTCCTAGTGAAGAAGGAGAAAAAATATGCCCAAAGCAGCTCTAACTTTAAATAAAACATGATGTTAGCATGTTAGCTATTTTTCTCAGTTACTTGTGAAGTTGTGTGCTGTACTGTAGTTTAGAAAACTCCACAGTGATCTTTCACAGTGTTAAGAGTCTCCCTGAATCTTGTAAGCGGTGTGAAATAGCAGATCATCTCGAGATGAGAAAAATTAGTGCAACAGGGAAGGTACCAAAAGGTATACAATGCATATTTAAAACTTGGTGGTACCTCTTGTGGAAAAAGACAAGATTTGCCATGCTGGGAGGACATATAAAATATATATAAGTATATACACTTATAACATGTGTAAGTGCACCCAAAATAGAATTCTCACAAAGTAGAACAAGTTTCTGCATACTCCAAGAAAAGACAGAAAACCCGTTATATAGGAAATCATTAAACTGAAAGATCAAGAAAGAGCACAAGCACAAAACACTCCATAGAGAGAATCTGAGGCAAGTAATAGTCGATATGTACAAATGATGTGGCACAATGGATTTTGCCTAAAGCAAGGAACTTTGTTATACCCACACCTACCTTCTAACTTCACTAGAAAAATCACTGCATTCCAGCAGTATGCAACTGGGTTATGTAGAGATTGCAATTACTTGCTGAGCCAAATGGGTAATGCCAATGAGACACCAGTTTATTTT
This sequence comes from Pandion haliaetus, assembly GCA_013401275.1. NCBI lineage: Eukaryota > Metazoa > Chordata > Aves > Accipitriformes > Pandionidae > Pandion > Pandion haliaetus. The sequence continues at coordinate 8,640 of VYZV01035746.1, read as the reverse complement.
GACACACCACCCAATTACACCATTGAAGAAATAGGCACAAAATTTGTCATCATAAAAAACTTTGGGGAATGAAAAAATGCACATTACAGTCATGTTGGCAGTGTTAGCAGATGGTATGAAATTGCCAACATATGTGATTCTGAAGCGTAAAACAATGCCGAAGGAACAGCTGCCTACTGGAATAATTGCTAGGTGTCAAAACCAGGATGGATGTCTAAAGACTTAATGAAGGATTGGCTGAACGTTGTTTTTTCAATAGGTGGCCAGGTATGCTATTAACAAAAAGGAGGAATGTTTGTCCTAGATGCATTCAAAGGGCACCTACCACTAGCAAAAAATCATATTGAAGAAGTTAATACTGTTCTCTGGTCATAATGGAAGGAGGGCATTCACACCTGCAGGTGGCTCAATATATTAGTGAACAAGCCTTTTGAAGACCATTTGAATTCTGTATATTCAAAATGGCTTTAGAGAGGTGATCATGCTATAATTCCTACAGAAAAATAATGGAGCCAGGCACAACAATGCATTTAGACAGAATGGTACCAGATAAGTCCAGGAGTTGCAGATCAAAGTTTTCAGAAACTCTATATTTCATATTCCATGGGTGGAACCAAAGATGATTCAATTGAATTCAAAGAAGTTGTGAGCAGGGAAGACACTGTAAATGGCCAAGAAAGTGTATATGAGCAGGGGAGGGACAGTGATGGAAATGAAGAGGGATGAGATAGGTAATAAACCTTTTTTGTTTATAACCTTCTATTTTGGGTGGGAAGGAGAGGTCGTCTCATATTCAGAGTTATCATCTTTCCTGATTAATACAGTAGATGAGTCTGATGCTCAGTCTCCACTTAACAACTGCAACTGCACCAAGGAGGTCGGAGCTGCCTTGCAGAAAGAACCACTGTGTATCATGAACTAGGACCAGCAACATGTCTGGGGAATGTAATTGAATCAATAACAGTTTATCTTCTCTACTAGTTCAAATTTTCTGTGAATTGGTAAAATTCAGTTCAAAAGAACTGCATTACCAGAGCACCTCTGTCTTACAGATTGAATACAATAGCACAGGTCACTCAAGAGGCAACTAACCTACAGCTCATACAACATCTCACATTTTCAGAACATGGCCTCATCTTTTTTTCTTGTTCCTCAAAACAAACAAAAAACCCAAACCAATTCCAGTCATATAAAGTGTCTCTGCACCCAGGGAAAGATACAAATTCCATCACAAAACATTTTTATGCATCTGTCGTGTCCTCTGCAATTTTGGTGTATCGCTCTTGTCCTTTTTTTTTTTCTCCCTGAATTTAGGATTGCACTAGTGACTGGATGACTTTGAAATGTCTTGGGTTTTAAATCAATAACTGGATGCAGCATAAGAATATAATTTAGTGCTACTCCTGTATAAATATATCTAGATAGGTGGTTAGAAACACACAAGAGCCCTTACAAAACTTCAAAGCCTACTCACACTACTGAGTTGCTTTTTCCTATTGCAAGATTCAGAGGCATATCAGTTCAAACATTCTGTTATGATAGCAGGCATTTCTACATTAAAAAGCTTCAGCATGAAGAACTGCCTAACAAGAATATAATCAAGTCTGTATAAAGAGATCAACTGCTCCCTGCCATGCTTAATGTAGTCTACATTTTGTTAATGACAGTTTCTCCCAGAAGCATCCAGAATTTCTGAACTTAAACACAATTGCATTGGAAATTCTAAGGCCTGAGGAGATTGACACAGTTCTTGCCCATTTCTGTTGAAGTAGCACTGGGAACTGGTTCCTCATTGCTGCTTATAGAGCACGTTCTTAAGAGCATGGTTTAAAACACTCTGGAGCTGGAAGAGTTTTAAACAGATTAACTATTTGTGCCTTTCTTACTTCCTAGTAGCTATACTAAATTTAGGACTAAATCTTTCTTGAACTCTTGTACTTCATCCTCAGCTGCATCGTCCATCCTCCTTCGTCGCCACTGAGACTTCTCTTAGTAATGACAGGAGGAGAGTCGGTGCCCAGACAGCCATCCAAGGAATACAAAGGTACATTAAAGTCACCTTTATTCACACATGCTTTTGGTGTAGTTCTAGTTTTTTGACATCACATCCTAAACTCAGTCTGCATTATTTTAAAGTAGTTTTTATATCTAAAATTTAAAATGAAATTAAGTGAAACAATCTTTTAGTCTGTGCTGAATATCTTCAGCTTTTGCATAATCTTGAAAAATATGAAGTTGCTATATTGAAATTAATTAAAATGTATCCTCAACATGGCTGTTATTTATCACTTTTTATGACATATCTCTGTGAAAGAATGGTACCTTGGCTTCTTAAATATTACAAACTCAAGATGTTTAAATTTACAGTTCCCACAGAAGCTTTCATTCTATTCCCCTGTGTGTATACTTTTTAACAAGACCCTTCACTACATGATCACATGCAGTACTTATGGGGAAAACAGACTGCTAGCTACTGTACATTGTTAGATTTATTGGGAGTGAGCTGGGAATAGATGTTGCTTAGAAAGTGGTATGTACCAGCTTTTTTAACAGGTCAAGAAACATGCATTTCTTGCTTCCTGAGAAATGATGTCCCATATAGGATCAATTTTCTATTAAAATAAACAATTTTACTGAAATCAAACTTCCGGCAAGGTAAACAGGTTCTTGGCTTGCCTTCTATATCTGTGGAATATATATGTAGGATATAAAATTACCTCTTCAAAACAGGAGGTGCTTCAGCACACTAGCAAGATAAAAAGCAGTGTTGCCCAGCATCCGAAGGTTACGTCCACATACAGTATTAGCCCTAGCCCTAAGTCTGTAGCTTTCTTGGCCAAAAAGAGTTGAATACTCTGTCCATTATAAAAAGAGATTAATTTGTCTCTGACAGAATTGATAGGAGAAATGCCTGATAAAAAGCCTCCTTGAGAGCAATGTGAAATCACCGTGAGATACAGAGCGATGCGTGTGTCTGACAAAAGAATGGAAGTAGTAACTACTGATAGAGGGATATAAAAAGTATTTCTAATTGATTTCTTCATGCTTTTGTGTGCAGCTACTTTTCTGGGGCCAAAGTTTCATTTTTCTTGTATGAAAATACTCCTAACTAAGAAAAACATTCATCCCTCCAAATACGTATTCACAATTAGACCTCCACCTCCCTTATAGCAGCTTATGCAAAATGAAATTTGGGCTTCAGATTGGTTTCTAGTCTACGTAGAATCCATTACAACTGACCCCCACTGTCCCAGTTAAACAGCCAAGAAGTGAATTAGCATAGAGACAAAGGATGGCTCTGAGTATTAAGTTAATAACAGGTTTCTTGCACAATAAATAAGTATATGGTAGATCAGAATAACAGAGGCTTCAGCACTTTATCACAGTAAACCCATGCAACTTAAGGAGATTCCTAACAGACTTAGCAATGAATGAAGACTTGTCCTCAAAGAAAATAAAATAGTCAAGATCTCAGTGTTCTTTCAGAAAGAAATCATTAATGCCAATTAAAAACATGAATCAGAAGATGCATGTGTCTGTTTCAAAACTAAACATCAAAACATTTCATCTAAGAATGATGAAACAAAATGCTCCACTTCCTAGGGAAAAAAATAAATCACTTTTTTCAGCTTGAACTATTGAACAGATTCAGGACAAATGATTTTCCCTAACCTTTCTTTAGCAATTATTAGTACCCCAATCCTGCTTAATTTTAGCCATAAGCATTACAGATACTGCTAGTCACTCCAGCCAGGTTGGTGAGGAGAACCAAAAAGAGGACCTGTAGCTATAGGAGTTTGTTCAGACATAATTTATTCCAAACCACAAGCCAGCCACAAAGCCAGGCTAAAACTGTCTGGATGGAGGCTCCCATTCTGCCACTACAGGAGCCTAGACCTGCAGGATTCACAGTTTCTGCCATAAACCAATTGGTCCCTGAACATGCCAGTCCAGTCCCTGAGCTCCTGCTCTGGTGCAGGAACAAGCCCCATGTGTTGTGAAATAGAAAGTGTGGTCACGTGGAGGTGAAGCCTGTGTTGGAAGGCACAGTGTTGCAGCCCAGATTTCCAGGAAGTAGGCATGTGTGGAAAAAAAGCAGTGAAAAGAAATGCTTTATGATCCCAACTTGTGGTTATGCAGTAGAAGAGAGGAAAAGCTAAAAGGTAAGTCGCAAAAGAGTGTACTTCAGGAGATACTGTAGGAGCATTGGGAAGGCAGCAGATCCCAGCCAAGGTAGGCAGCTGTAGCCTGCGGGGATGAGGTGTACAGCAGTCCTAGCTTTCAGGAGCGAGGGATTGTGCTTGTGGAAGGGAGAGGAAGGGATTGAAGCATACCATCTCCTCTGTGTGACAGGCCTGGCACAGACCTGGAGGCTGCTATCAACAGCAGCAGCCATGCCAACTAAGTTTGGAAAGCCTTGTTGAAACAGGACAGTAGCTTGAGTTTTATGGAGGGCTCTGGAAGTCAGTTCTGTATTTGCTGCAACAGAGCTTGGACTTTGTGACCTTGAGATCAAGCTGTAAGGCTCCCAGAAATATCAGAAGTAGAGAAATATATTACTCCTCAGTATTGCAGATGTTGTTTCTCTGTCAATTGTCACTGAGCTATTGCCTCAGAAAAGAGCACTGAAGTGTCAGCGCTGTCTGCAAGCCTCAGTGAAAACATCAGTCACTCTAATTAAAGAGCATCCAGAAATTGTTTTCCTTATATACTGTTTACCATCAAAGAATACATTGGGAAAAGACCATGGTCTGTTGTTGGGATGATGCTGTTAAAAAACTGAAACCTGGCAGATATTGATATCTTATGCCTTTGGCAGAAGTTATTGTTCCAAATTAATCCAAATATTACTTTTACCCATACAGATAAAGAAAAACAAGAATCTCTGGCCAGTATCAACAAGACAACATGGAAGTAAGAGCCCAGTTAAAGGGAAGCCACTCTTAAAGAGAAGATCCTGCTGAGAATTCCTCTCAGAGGACATATTGCCAAGACATCCATGGCAGAAAAAGCCAGTATTTGGGATACATCTAAATACTTACCACTCTATGCCTTGCTCTCCATCCCCAGATTTTTAATACCCAGTGACAGTGGCACTTGAATTTTGTCTCTTCCTCACTTACACTACTGGAACAAATGCATACTTAGTCTTTCCCACCACCTGCTGTGCATGTGTTATCTAACAAAAGCATGGTGAATACCTGGGGATGACAGCATTGAAATTACATCTATAAGAAAAAGATCTCCAACCCTAGCAACAAAATGATATAATAATAACAGTGACCTTAAATGGCTAATGGCCCAAGCTAAAGGAGCAGGATTTTGGGGAAAGCATGCATATAATATTATCCCATTTGACTAAAATCTGCTAGTGTCAAAATAAAAGGCAATGCTGTTGCTATTATAGCAAATATAAATCCAACTCAGCAAGCTAAATGGCTCTCAAACCCCCAAATCAGTGGAACGTATGAATGGGATAATTACAAGCTCTTACCTTTTCTTGATCCACTTGTTTGAAGGATGATTTCTCTAAAATACTTGCACCATCCATCTACCTTCTCTTCTTCCCCTGCATTTTTTCTCAGACTAGGTAAATTATATGATGTAGAACACACACCAAAAAAAACCCATGAGAAGGCAAAAGGCCTTGTTCTCCAGAAATACGCAAGCAAATTACCACTGAAAGATTCAAGATTATCAGAATAAGTCATTGTTTACATCCATCCATAAATCATTGCACATGTTTGTTGCTTTATTCAGGGCAAAGAGGGAAGATGATGAAGAGAGATAAACAGGTGAAAACACAAAGTAATATTTTAAGTTTTCCTAACCTCTTAGTTTACATTTCAGCCTTAGCAGTAGTACTTCTGGACCACAAAATCAAATAGTTTAGATATTAATTTCAAAGAATTTTGCCTGCTTACCCAGGATTTCAAGGAATTATATACAGGTACCTCTATAAGTCAATTATTTTCATAGCTACTATTTTTTTACATTCATTCTGTTTAAAAATTCAGGCTCAGGAATGAATTACAGCCCTCTATTAAGAGAAAAAACAGCAATGTCTTTAACACTTAATGATGCCCAACAGTTTCCTCATTATCCTTTGTTCTTAAGTCATAGAGAATCTTGGGCTAAATTCACCTAGTAGGACCCGACCAAAATTTTTCTGGTTATATTTGCTTTTCCTTTCATTTGCTAGAAATTTTCAGATAGGCAATGGGTATTCATGCTACCTTTTAAGCTAAAAACAGAGAGCAAGAGATAAGAATAACTTCTTCAGTATCTGTTCTTTGAATTACTTGAAGCTCCACAGGCTTTTGCTCCTCAAAACTTGATTTTATACATAAAAAGCCCCCCTTGGGCTTCTTTTTACCATTAAAGTAATCTGAAGTGTTACCCTTCAGAGAAAAGAAATGAAACAGGACTACTTTTTCAACTTACCACCACCACTACTCAGTAAAGAGGGGGACGGACTTTGAATGTCATCACCAGTCTTTATAGGATGGCCATGCTTTCTAATTGCATTCCCTGCTTCCACTAATATTGGAGTTAATCCTACTGGACCATACTGTATTATTTCCATTGATTACAATGGACTTTGGATCCAGCTGACTAAGAAAAATAAATAATATGCTTAGGCCAGCATGCTGAATTAGTATGTTTTAGAATATTCTATGAAGAAAAAAAAAATCCCCAAAGAAAGCATCATCACTTTTGCAACCTCACAGAATAGGGAAGCAGAGGAACCAAAGAAAGAGATTGAAAGCAAGAACAAGAGGAGAACAGTAACAGTGTGAGAGAGAAGATAAAGGGAACAGAAGAATTTAAACTCTGTGGTGTTTGAAAGGGACACAACAGGAAGGGGGGGCATTTCTTATTAAACATAATGACAAAAGATATAATGCAAAAGTAAACTATAATTACACCACTTCCTGAATTTATATAGTCAGTGAAGATTACTTCAACAAAGAACTAAATACTTAAAAACCAGCCAAATTTTCTTAACATATACACGTGTATGTGTATTGGCAGAGGTTAGACCAAGTTTAACCCAAGGGTATTGTGTCCATGAAAGAAATTGTTTTTTGTAATACTAAACTGCTTCAGCAAGAGCAGTATTTAGAAAACATTAATGTTATCAAGAGATGCAAAATGAAGATTAAAATTAATCTGACCTTCCTACTTGAGAAAATACAGTATTTTGGAGCTGTATTTCAAACATTGCACTTTTACAAGAATCTTAGAACCCATAGAGCAGTGAGCCACACATTCTCTTTCTCCTGTGCTTAATATACATCAGAAATATTACAGCAAGTTCAAGAAATTGTAGCAAGTATTATGTGAGATTACCTTGTACATACAAAACAGTGGATACAATTGTTCTATCTCAAAATGCCTCTGGAACTCAGAACAGTCACAACTTTCTGTTTCTATAAATCTAATGTAGCTGGGTCTGCTCCCATCTTACTGATAGTAGTCAAATAGGGATTTTGCCATAGGATGAGGAAGGGCAAAGGATACTATTAAAAAAATGTATACTACTACTAAAATACTCTACCTCTGCTGAGGACATTGTGGCATCTATAACGAGGTAAAAGAAGTCATGGGATCTCCCATTAATGAGATAAGTTGGCCCCAGACTGGATCCACCTGGGAATTTCCGGTGCTTGGCAAGAGGGCTGGAAGAAAACACGTTTTCCATTGTAGTGCAAGTGGGTGACCTGCCTTATGACCCTGATCACCTCATTGCTGATTTGTATGCCTAATGGCCATCTCTCTCCAACATCAGGTCTAAAAGAACATTGCAAGCTTCCAATTAATTAGATAGACCATAAAGGCCAGGTTCACTTGTTGCAGAAGCAGCTCCTTTTGAAGGTTATCACCTTGATTTCTAAGGCTTTGACCTATGACCAGTATTTGCCTTTACTGCTCACAATGGATGCTTATATTACGCACTCAAAAAAGTATTCCTCTAAAACACGGCTCCCCAGTCCTACATGCCATACAGGAGTACAGAGTCTAGAAATAATCTTGTGGTATCCAAACTTGACAGCTATCTGCTGAATATTATGTCAGATCTGTCTACCCAAACTATTATCAGGTCACAGGTAGGTATATTTTTAATGTTTCTTCCTTGTCATGTAAAGTTATCTTTTCGGTGATGTAAGGAAACTCTGACATTCTTTTTAAAAAATAATTTCGTATAACACAACACTATGAGGTAGCCTAGTCACAGATATAAACCGGTCTGCCTATATATATACACCACATAGACAAACATTCTGAATTCAGTGTATAGATTAATCTGGCCTTTAT
>VYZV01035745.1:118482-132867 GCA_013401275.1 Pandion haliaetus | reverse complement strand
ATTTCACTAGCCAGACCAGCACGACCTCAGATCTCTTTGTGATCTGGTTGCTCAGCGGTCTGTCTTTGACCGACAGCATAAAAGAAAACTTTGTACGCTATGAATTTGTACATGTAGCTGCTTATGTGTTAAAATTTAGGGATGCCTTGGTTAAGGTTTTTACCCCTTCAGAGTAAGTCATCACAATGCAATAAAACAGCAATTCTGCATCCCTTTGTGACAAACGTTTGTTTATGATACCAAAATTTCAAATATAAGTTTTAATGTTTACCACTTTGACAATATTTAATCCTTTAAGTGAACGATGCTCTATTTTTTTTTTTTTTCATTCTTGCAGGCTGTTCCGCGAATTATGGTTCAGTCTGCCAGTATTGATGCCAGTGCTGCAAAGATAAAACAGGGAAGCACATACCAGGATGTGATGATACAATTTTCATATTCACATGCCTGGAAACCGGAGGTGGCAAAAGCAGCTGCTGGGTTAGCTACTTAAAACCTGTTGGGCTTCTACTGTTGCTTCACTGTGAGACAATAAATGCAGTGTGTGTTGCTGGGGTTTCTTAGGTCCAGGTAAAATCTCCCCTTATATTGCTGGTTACACATTTATATTTGAAAGCCTGGTCAGTCATATGATTGCATTAGCAGTTAACTAGCTAAAATTTAGCTGTTTTGCTGCTTTAAAAGGCAAATTGCTAGGCTTTGACGCTTTCTATAAACAGAACATGTCTGTTATTCTGAGTGTCGAGCTTAATTCTCAATTTTACATTTCAAGCCAATTCATGGTATTGGCGTGAAAAAAAGGCTCTTGCTAAGCTGGAGAGAAAATAGACCCTATGATCTCCCACAGTTCAGCAGAACTTCAGTCTTATGAATAGCAAATCAGCTTTCTCCCACTGTGCTTTTATTGTCTTAGCAAAATGTGTGTTATCTGAATGCTTAAAAGGGAAAACCCAAAGCAAGAGCAGAGCTCCAGAGTCCACGAGTACACCATCCTCTCCATAGAAAAGCTAAAAATATGTCTTTAATCAGCAGCAATATTTCAAAAAACTTTTCTGTATTACATTTCCCTTAGCAATAGCAAGCTAGCCTTTGGTTCTAAAATTCCTGTAATTCAATCAAATCCCTCTTTCTTCAAATGCCACTTACATTGCCAGTGGAAAAGGCACTTCAGAATAAGGTAAAAATCCTGTAGGTTGGGACACTTAACCACTAGATGGGATAAACCACAAAATTTTGAGCGGTAAACAAAGATGTACACCTGAGACTTAAGACAGGATATGTACAAACCTGCCATCCTCCAACCACTTTTTTTTCCCCCTTCATATTAGCAGCCTCCTCCCTCCCTCCCAAAGAGATTTAGAGACATCCTAATCTTTTAGAGTACATGTGCTGGCAAAAGATATTGATCTATCAGATTTAGTAAACTTTACAGCCAAGAAATACATCACTAAAATGGGCTGTTAATCTCATGAGGTGCAGTTAATTTCATACTCTGAAAGTGTGCGGTGCTGGCGGCATTGAGGTGGGAATGGCATTTGGAAACGGGGACATAAATGACAGTTTAGTTGGAGAGGCATGATTTATCAATCCTGAGAGTTAAGCCAAATAACTGTGAGAGACTTATAGATCATGGCTGTTTCACATTTCATATAAATCCTGCTATTCAAACAGCAAATGACCATTCCTGTAATATAAATAATTTTTCAGTAAATATTGGGGAGCGTATTTCTTTTAGTTGACACTTTTCTTATTAATGGAAGAAATGAGCTGACAATCCTACCAGGTTTGCAAAGCTGACTTCGGATCAGCTTGCATCTTTCGGAGATTGCAGCTACGCAGGGATTTAGATAAGCTGAAGGCCTTAGTACTTCCCAGAGGCCTTGTATCTATTCTTTTAGCCCAGATATTGTGGATAACAGAGCTCCACGGTCCCTATCCTCTTCTGTTTCAGATTAACCAAGAGGAAGCAGGGAAACAGCCTTTCGAAACTGCAGTGCAGTCGTCCGAGGCAGACAAGAGCCTGGAAAAGACACCCAAAGTGCCTTTGCAGCAGCCCACAGGAGACACCCAGGTGCAGGACTCCCTGGAAGGACCTCCAAGTCCTCTGAGCGAAGCCTCCAGTGGGTACTTTTCTCACAGTGTCTCGACAGCCACCCTCTCTGAAGCCCTTGCAGCGGGAAGTGATGCTGTGGCTCAACCAGGAGGTCAAATGCCTGCAGTGAGTGACTTCCCTCCTCCCGCTGTGGCTCAGGCCTCTTCTTCTGACATGCCAGGGCACTCGGACAGTTCTTCAGAAAGCTGTCTCCGCACTAAGAGAGAGAGTCTACCTGCCTTTAGCCTTCACAGTGCTCACGCAAGACCTAAAGACAGCACTGAAGTGAATGGAAATGATGCTCTGAAATCAAAATCTTGCACATCTCCTGTGACTCCAAGTGAGCAGGCAAATGATGTCTCTGTAGCCACTGATGCAAAAACCCTTCTTTCTACCTCCGCTCCGAAGAAGGAGTTGTTACCCAAACAATCAGTGGAGTCAGCAGGACAAGCTAGGAAGAAAGAAATGGCTTCTGGGGCTTCAGAACTGGAGTTTCCCAAACCACAGATTCATCCTGACCAATTGTCCCAGCCCAGCATTGCAGCCTCCCCCTTCAAAATCCAGAAAGTCAAGACATCAGAGCTGAAGTCTTTTACAAGCATGCTGGGGACAGATCCCACATGTTCACTAAACACAGAAGAGCAGCAAGAAGGAGAAAAGAGCACATCCACTGCCCGTGGATGGAACCACAATGGATCAGAGATGGCAGAAGAAAAACTGGAGGTGACTTCTGACTCTGAAGATGCCAATGAAATTCCTGAGTGGCTGAAGGAGGGAGAATATGTCACAGTTGGCGCAAATAAGACGGGCACCGTTAGATATATTGGGCCCACAGACTTTCAAGAGGGAACATGGGTTGGTGTTGAACTGGATTTACCTTCAGGTAAAATATGATCTAGACCAGGTGTAAAGCAGACAGCATGTCAGAATTTGCAGTGTTCATTTTAATGCCGCTTTTTGATGAAGGGGGTTTCATTAGCCATTACTGGGTGTATTTTGAGAAGGGAAATGTAAAAGATCTTTCCCTACTGTAATTTTTTTCCAGTCTGCCTTTGTAAACCTAGTCTCACTGACCTCTGACTGAATTGTGTCTCTCTTCGGTTATTTCATTGGCTTCTTAAAATGGAGGTAGGAATCAGGATTGCTTTTACAATGCGGCTCAGTAAGTGTGTAGTTGCAGGAGACAGGCCTTGTGTCCAAAGAATTCTCTTCTGGGCTTCTGCTCTGAGGATAAGGGTGTCCAAAGTGCAACAGGAATCGTGGGATTCAAATGAGTGAAGGAACATTTAGGCTAAATAAGTTGCAAAGTCTCTTTATAGGTTACCTATTCTCTCGCAAGCTATTTTAAAATAAGCTGTAAAATTGCAAAAGACTATTTGTGTGTGTGTGTGTGTGTGTGTGTGTGTGTGTGTACCTATATGTATGAAAACCAGTAGGAAATAATTATACATTGACCACCAGGACATACAGATGATTTAAGGTTTCTTTCATCTTCTCATTTGTCATTCCTGTCTTGATTCTTACCTGTACAACTGTAGATTTCCCAGAATTTAGGCTCTAAGATGCTTTTTTGGAAACTAGGGTGCTGGGGAGGCTCTGTTCATATGTGCTGTTGTAGCACGATGCAGGAAAAACAGTGACTTCAGCACAAGATGAAAGATAGATGATGGCTGGCATTTTTTTTCTGCTGGAGCCCCAAGCTTTGTAACTCCTTTCCTCTGCAGGTTCTCGTCCACTTTCATGGGACCCATTTTCTCCAAGAGTAGGCAGGACTGGGGGAAGGCAGGGCGTGCTAGCGGAAAATTCAAGAGACAAGCAGTAGATACCGCTGCCTTTGATAGTAAGAGGGTTTGGTTTACCAAGGGCATGTAAAGCTCCTTATTTAAATCCTTTTAACCAAGCTGTAGCATTCCAAGTCTTGCAGTGCAGGCTCTGTTTGGTGAATCAGCACGTCCCAGGGAGTTGCCCACGCTCGTCTCTGCTGCACGCTTCCCTGGGATTGGAGCCGTTCGCCAAGATAAATACTGTGTCAAGGATCCAGAACTCCCATTAAATGAGCAGTTATCTTCCCCGTGCATGGTGTGCTTATAAAAGCTAAACTGGATGGTGTGTTTTCAGCTGGTTTCAGAAGACTCTCTGGAGTCTGCAATCCGGTAAAGCAAACTGTAGCTCTAATACCTTGAAAGTTGTAGACACGATTCTCAGTCCTGAATTCATGACTTATTTTTAAAAAATTAAAATAATATATTTACAGATTCATTTTGATTTTGGAAAGTCACCTTCCCTCCCTGTCTGGCTACTCTTGTCCACAGTGCTAATTCTGTTAAGCTGTTTGCACATACCTGGTAAGCATCAGCTTCACTGTCTATGGAAGAGTCGAATGGCTGTGAGACTTTTGGTCTGTTGAGGACTTAACTGCTGATGTTACTGGATATTTTTTTCCTTTCTGTTCCCACAAGGATTAAGTCCCTGATTTGTTGGAGGGTAACTGGCTTCTAGCACATCTGGAGCTTCGCTTGGGGAGTACGGTCACAAATTTGTATCTTTGTCACACTACAAACAAGGGTAGAAGCCCAAGTCCTTAGCCACATGAGGGTGTATCAAACCCAACACGGTAATGGTGGTAGAGAGAAGGAAACACGTGTAGATCAGAAGCGGTGACCTTATGTCATTTAAAGAGCTGTTGTATCTTTTTACGTTCCCTTTACAGACCCGTGTGGTCTCTGTCCCGGTACCCAGAACTGTGATTGTGAGAATTTTAAATGATCTAAAGGGAGAAATAGAAAGATCTCAACAACATCAGCGTAAAGAAATGATTTTCTGTTCTGTGGAGGTTTGATGACACGGAAACAGTAACTCTTCTCAACTTCAGACTCCCATCGACTCGGAAAACCAAAAGCTCTTTTAAATGACTTTTTTTCCTTCCTTTCTGATAGTTTGCTAATGCATCTGTTGCTGAACGGATTCTTTAACACTTATGGTGAAACTCCCTTTAAAGAATTCCCCTGAATAGTAAGCGGGGAGGAAGAATAAGGTGGAGTGTCCCACTCAGAGTAACTGTCTCCATGCAGTGGCTTTGCTGGTGTTGGGCAGTGAGCTATACTGGTGTCACTGGAGCGCAAGCCTGCAGCTAGGAGCCACCTGAATCAAGTCCAGCCTTCTGCTGTCGCAGGCAGCTGCTTCCTCTAATCTTCCAATTTTATCAAGTTCAGCTGTAAAACCAGCTGATGTTTTTTTATCTTCACTCCTGTGGGAAGGCTACTCCCACCTCTCTGGTAGTTGGAAGACTTGTCTTTATATCAGTAAGTGTATCGACCTTCAGATTTGTTTGCTCTCATACAAGCTTTGTCCTCTAGTGCCCATAGTACTCTCTCCTCCTGAGTGTTTACCTGCACAGTGTATTTATAGGGAACAGTGGTTTTCCCTCTCAGCATTTTCTTCTTGCTTTCTTCTTCTGCTGTCCTCCTAGTAGTAGCACACCATATGCGCAGAATAAAAGCCATTTTGCCTATCATCTTTCTTTCTTTTCTTGTCAAAGGTAAGAACGATGGCTCGATTGGAGGGAAGCAGTATTTCAGATGCAACCCAGGCTACGGATTGCTTGTGAAACCAGGCAGAGTTAAAAAGGCCACGGGACCAGCAAGGCGGCGGAGCACCGGATTGAGGTTGCAAGGAGGAGCCGCCACCGAGAACAGAAAGAGTGGCAACTTCTCCGGTTCAGCCTCCAACCTGGCTTCGCTCACAGCCCTGGCGAAATCAGAAGGAGGATCAACGCTGCGACTGGAGAAGAGCCAGAAAAATGCGGAGAACAGGAAATCCTGGGCAAACTGAGACAGCCCTGCCCACCGCAGCAAACACCGTGCAATGCAGCCAGAGGAGCAGGGCTTCTAGCTTCGGGAAGCTAAACCAACCACGTGAACTTCTAGTTTGTGGCAAACACTAATGAAGGTTTTTTTCTCTGCTTTGGGTGATTGACATGTTAATCCTTTGCCTTGTCATGGTGCTGGATCTACGTCCTTCGTTTCCTGTTACAAATTGCGATGCTTCAGGGTATGACTGATGGCAGCCGGTGAAAGCTTGTGGCGGTGGGTGGGTGTAAGCTCTGCTCTCTTCCACCCTTCAGAGAAGGAAGAGACACGTAAATTGTTCAAATTATGGCGTGGCTTTCCAATAGCTACAAAATACTACCCACACACCAGTGCTTCTCGCGGTGTGACTGGCAGTTCTAAAAAAAAATCCCAAACCTCCCCAAAATACCAATTCTGTTCTAATTTCATAAGAGCTTTGCCCATATCGCGTAATACATGGTGAAAGGGCAAGGTTATAATGATTCCAGACAGGCAGAGAAGTGAATGGAAAACTTTATTTGGAAATAAAGAACCCCCAAGCCCCCTTTATTTGAAAAAGCAACAGCTTTCTGTTTACGTGACCTGGAACCAGTGCCTGTCTTGATTACTGTCCTGTTGTCCGTCTCTCCTTCCGTGGAAATCGGCACAATCTTTCTAGCTGATTTGTTGGGAGTGGGAGAAGGCCGGTCACCTGCTCTGTAATATTTTCGATCCCTTCTTTCTAGGAAAGAGAGGAGTTGAGCGAATTTGCTGTCTAATCTATTTAATGTGCGCTCTCACCATGATAGGATCCCCTCTCTCACTTGCCCCAAAGTGGCAGGACCTTCTTCTCGTTGGTTCTGCCCTGTGGGCCAAGAGGATTTTTGCAGAGATACCAGGATTTAAGTGCTTTGATGTTTCCACCCAACCCCTGGAGACACTTGGATTTTTACCAGTTATGCAAAGCAGAGGGTCGCTATCCTTGTAATGGGATTAATCCAGTCTATTTATTTTTATTTATTATTTTAAAATACGAAATGTTTGCGCTTTACAATCATCCACCGCCCGATGTTGCACAGAGGAGCTCTGCTAGCACCATACCGAGCGTCGATCCAAAGAGGAGGTGCCTCCGTCACCAGCTAAACCGTCCCAGCGGCGCGCGAAAGCAAACCCGGCTGAGCAGCTGAAGTCTCGTCCCGAAAGCTGATCTCTCTCTGGAAAGTGGGAGGTTTGGGCTGGCTTTTACAAAACGTGATTTTATTTTTGGTAACCCTTGCTGGTTTTTAACTGCACAAGTTATATATTACTGTACGTGTGTGTACATATAGCTGTGCACATATCGACATACACACACTCATTTTCTAACAAATCAAGAAAGGCCACAGACTTTTATATTCTGAGCTGTTTATATCTTGTTTAGTCATCATGGGGGGATTGGACAGCTTGAGCAATAGACGTTTCATCTACGTGGGGAATATTTAGGATGCTAAATTAATGATTAAACTTTAATATGTATCTAGTCGCTGCCCGTGCTGCACGTGGGTATCTAAGTGCCTTAGCCATCTGGTTCAGAGGTCCAAGGGAAAGATACATTGTCATCAAAGGAGATAGGGATGCTTAGCGAAGGAGATAATTATGCTGATTTACTGTAATTAATATCATTTATGCAGAAGGAATAAAATTAAAATAGAAACTAATCTGTAGCAGAAATAAGTAGGATGGGTTACAATGCAGCATGCATAGTACTGCCAGGGATTCGTATATCCTTTCAGCTTTGTGTAACTAGTTTCAGTGTTTCCTAAATTTTCGTAAAGAAATCTTAATATAAAATGTACAGACCAGCTTTTAAAGATATTTTTAGTGTACAGTTTTTCCTCCTTTTCCTTTGCACGAAGCTCCTGTCCATTCAAGCCAAGATGATGGGAGAAATTTAGTAAGAAAGGATTCAGATGCTAAAATCCTGGTTTTTAAAATTGTAACTGTTTTTATTGACATGATTCATGCAATAAAACAACGTCCCGTTTTGGGGTATGACAAGTCTTGCTGATGAAAGACCACCCGCTAATTAAGATGATGCCTCTTATGCTGCCTTGTAAGTTTTCTAAAATCCATCTTTACCATTTTTCTAATTGCACTTTGTTCTGATGTGCTGCAGAAAGTTACCTAATGTGAAACAGCCCCCTAGCTGGTAGTTGTGGTTTTGAGTCTCAGCATTTCATTTACTGGATTTAGGGATATCTTTAAAACTTCTTGGTGTTTG
The DNA here is from genome assembly GCA_013401275.1 of Pandion haliaetus. NCBI lineage: Eukaryota > Metazoa > Chordata > Aves > Accipitriformes > Pandionidae > Pandion > Pandion haliaetus. Next base: position 124,688 of record VYZV01035745.1, on the reverse strand, counting down.
CTAGGTGGCCCCTTTGGGTGAGATCCGAAGGGAAGAACCTGTCCAAGACCTTTTGAAGCCTCTTTTCTTGCACCGCTGTCTCTGAAGACTGGAGTTCGGTGGGACCAACGTAAAGGTATCAAGGTCACAGGAGTGAAAGGGTCGAGCAGAAGGCAGTTGGGTTAATAGTTCACTCTTTACGCTACCCACTATAAATTCCTCTGGCCGTATTTGTACTACAGCTCTGACCGTGTAAGGACACGTTGCAGTGTTTGCACATCTGGGGCACGTGGTCAGAGGCTGCAAGCGACTCATACGGGGTGGATTTCCTCTTCCACCCACCCTCGGTCGTGTTATAAAACCGTGCTGTGCGTATTTAGAGGGGTATGAAACATGGTTTCAGTAGAACATACTTGCTTTCTCCTCTAGGATAACTTGTCCTGGCAGCAGACATCTTTAAAATGGCTGGAATGTTTTCAAACAGCAGTGGCTGATTAGCATGACGAAGTGGCTCTGTAAACAGAGCGCCTTGTTGACTTTGGTGGAGGAAGGATTTTACTCATAGCTCTCTTGGTTTTTACCATCGCGTTTGACTTTTGAAACTAAACCTCTCCTCAAATTCCACCCTGACACCTGCCCCCAAAATGAAGCCACCCTAACCAAATCACCCCGATGCAGCACAAGCTCCAGAAAGCCAAACAACCCAAATTCGGCCGTGAGGATGTTCTTAGAGCACTTCTCCGACTCCCTCCTGCTCACCCCATCTTTCCTGGGCATGTGGTGTTTCTTCTAAAGATATTTTCCAAGATTTTGGCACAGTGCGTGCGCATCCCTCTACTCAAAGCCATCTGTTACTTTGCACCAGCTAAGCCAACTAACCAGAAAACAGTTTAAAACCATAATGAAGGTTATATATATTTTTTTTTTTTTTTTTTTTTTTTTTTTTTTTGTATTGATAACATTAGAAAAACTCTACACTCGGCATAAAGGAAGAGGTGCTCTTAACTGGAACTGCCCAGCAACTGAGGCTGGTGTGTTAATAGCTATGCATATTTTCCAAGATTTTCATGCACTTTATACAGGGAAGAAGAATAATTAATGCAGGAACTGTAATTTGTAGCGAGTGTCTCATCTCCTGTGTCTGCCCGATGGTGCAAGCTTGCGTTTTGTATCCCTGAACCGTGGATGGGTCTCGGATTCCGGGCGTAGAAAATTGTGTTGGTGGGTAGGAACTGTAAGGGTCCAAATCTGTGTCCGCAGCTCTGCAGGTCCCTTCCTCCGCACGGGGTGCGGGGTTCTGAAGCGTGGTGTCGTTTGCTCCAGGTCAGCCAAGAGGATGCTTTTCGGAGAGACTTTTTGGGGTTTTCTCAAACCAAGCCAAGACTTTTCCTGTGTTGTTCAGCGCTCTCATGGTGTTTTGGTCTCTATGTCCAAAACAATACCTTTTCAGTTCTAGGGCTTTGGCTCTTTGCTGTTTAATGATGTAGTTTAGTTGAGGAACACTAACAGAAATGAGTTCTGCATGGTAATACTACCCGAGTCCTTAAGAGGAGAGTTTTGTCAGTGGTAGAGATGGAAGCTCATGGCTGCCGCCTGCGAGGCGGCATGGTGGAAACCTCTTTGCTCTCCTACGAACCAAGAAACCCGCCTTGTTCCTACTTAACAGTCTTGAAAACCTGTACGAAACGAGCTTGGGTGTTGTACAGACCTGTTTGTACGATAACGGAGCTGTTGAAGAGTCTTTTCTGTATTTATGCTTGTGTTGTCCTTACGCTGGTACTGCCAGTTCTTTGCACAAGGAGTTCAGTTTCCGCAGTGCCTTATCCCTGGGTCGGCAACGAATGCAGCGAGGGGCTGGATTTCATACCGGCCTCGAGGCTGCTTCACTTTTAGGAAAGGAAGATCGTGATAAGTAAAGGTGCAGACACTGTGGTCGCACTACAAAATACTCTTGAGCTGGGGTCACAGTTAAGTGTCTTGTTCGTGGCTCTCCTTTATCCGTCTTTGGTTTCTGCGCTCTCCACCCTTCACCTGAACCACCATCGTATTTTTCAGCCCCAAGAATGGCTCGGCTGCCGCTGTCTGCTGTGAGCCTCTGGCTGGGTTCAGCCGGCGGCAGAGCCTCCCGGCACAGCCTGGCCCAGCCTTGTCCTGGTTCTGGCAGCCGAATGCCACAGCGGAGAGAGCGGGGACGTGGGTTGGGGCTCCTTAAACCCAGGCAGAGTCAGGAGTGCCTGGCGCGGAGCGGGAGGGATGCGTTAAAGACATTTCCCCTTCGCTGGCCTTACCCGCTCAACAGGAGCAGTGCCTTTGTTCGGTAGGAGAAGGCAGCTGCTCTCCCCCTCGCTTTCCCCTGCCAAACTGATTTTGAAGCTGATACAGGAGCCGAGCTCCAAGCAATAACTGGCAGGGTGTGAATCAGCGTGTTCCCGCCTCGCTTCAGACATCCTCGTCTCTAGTACCGTTCCTCCCCGCGCGCCCCAACTGTGCTCATTGCAGCCGACACGCGTTTTGCTTTTTCACCACCGCTAACGTCCACTGCGTCTTTTCCAGCTCGTCTTTCTGTTGATTTCTGTAAATGTAGTGGGTCTGTATATACAGAGTGGCTATTTACACTGTGGTATTACGTGTCGATCGGTGTACTTTAAATGAGCTGAAATCCAAAGATACTTTGTAATGAGCTGTAAAGTTTTTAATTATTTCTGTACAATACTAAATTACTGTGATATTGTATTATACATGTGATGCAGGCTGCAGTACCTAAATAAACATCTTTAGAGCCGGTAAGCCTGTGCTTTGTCAATCCGGATCGTATCACCAAAACGTTTAGATGCATTCACAGCCCTGTGATGGAGGAGCATCGCTTGTGGGTGCCGAGATCTGTTTCAGACAAGACTTTTGCCCTCTTGCCTGCAATTTAGGGACCTTCCCATCGGCACGTGGAAACCCACGGCTTTACCCTCCCTCCATCCTCCCTCCTCTTTGATGCTCAGGAAGATAGCCCTTTGCTGACAGCCGTTGAGGTGTAGGAATCCTTGTCACTGACCGTGGGTCCACGGAGCTATGCTGAGCCAGGGGAAAGCTTTATTAATGCTCGTTTTCTCTATCATTAAGCTAAATAAAAGCAGATGGAGGTCTGGTCATGCTCCCCCTTGCTCTCCAGCTGGTGGGCTTCAGATAGGACAAGGGGTTGTCGCTGCTGGCCCTGCCCTTAGTCACTGCAGTGATTTTTCTCTCCTCTGTTCCTCTCAGGGGCTGTAAAAAACAACTGCTTGCAGCCCCGCAAAACTGGGCAAATGGCCCCAGGGCTTTGGGGGCAGGGAAGGTGGGTGCCGGCTGGGATGGGGCAGATTTATCAAGGAAACTGCTTACAAATCCACAACCTGGTTAGTGGGGAGGGAGCTGGGATGGGGATGGCTCCTTTTGGAAAAGCAGATCAGCCTGAACTTAGTGCCGAACACTTACTTTAATGTGATTACAACCTGGTGTTACCTGATTTCCCCAAAACTGTACAGATGCAGCAAGCAGTGGATGAGAAGAGGGGCTCCTCCAAGCTCAGCGTTGGTTTGCACTGGCCAGCCACAAAGGGAAAGGGACAGCAGCTGCTGCCGGAGCTGCCTGTCCTCATCACTGAATTTGCAATGAGAACTAAGAGGTAAGGCGGAAGAAATCATTCATTTTATGATCAGGTGTCCAGATCAAGAACCATGAGATGGTCTTGGAGTTGTCCAAGCACTGTCTGAAAAATAAGAAATGTCCTCTGAGCAGGCATGTGCTTCCTGGAGGCATCGCTGTCCACGGCAGTAGAAGATCACGGCAGTTGCTAGTGTTACCCCACTGATGGGAGGTGCAGCATAGAGGAATGAAAACTGCAAATTCATTTCCTTCATGGTGAGGGCAACTTGCGTCCTACAGCCTAAAAACGTGGCCCTGTCGCCTGCAGTACCTTCTGCAGGGACCAGTGACACATGGGTCGGGAAGGCCAGTACTGCGGTTGTGTTGCCTCGGTCCGGGGTGTAAAAGCTTTGGCTCTTACATTAAAAAAAACCCAAAAGGCAGAACCAACCCAAACATCTCCCCATCTGGGCTATCTGCCTGGCGTTGTCCCACCGCAGCCCCGGGGACCCCCTGCCGCAGCCTCCTTGCACTGACACCGCTGGAGGTGTCTGCCTTCGGGTTCTGCCGCAGACGCGGGTCTGGGCAGTCTTGAGAGCCCGGGCAGGCGTCTCTTTCAGCTTATCAATGTCTTTAATTAATGTAATGGAAGTGAATCAGCAAACTAAAAAAAAAAAACCAACCCCTGATAAAAAGAAAAAAGACAAATTACAAATTCCTCCTGTTGCACCATCCCTCTCAGGCCCTTGGAACACCAAGCAAATGCCTGTTACTCAGCAAAGCTGCCCCATGCCACCGCCTGCTCACCTCGCTGCTTGCACTGTGGGTCAAACCGCTTGGGACAACGCTGCAGGTTGTCCCTTTGCGCTAAAAGCACCACCGGTGCCTGAGGAGTGGCCGTGGTGGCTTAACGGAGCCTCTTGATATGCACAAGCCTTGTTCAAAGGCACAAGCGCTGCCAACCACCCACCCACCCGCGTTTGGCAGCCGCGCCGTGCCCGGCTCTACACTGGCGGAAAAAAACCCGTCTGCCCGCGTCTCCCTGCCGGTGCCAGGCACATCAGTGAGGCCCGGGTGTGGTGGGGCAGCTTCCAGCAATTTTTTTGACCTTGCTGTGGGTTCTGGGGGGTTTTTCTGTCGGCAGGGGCACTGGCAGGGTGGTTGGTGCTGCGGGGAACCCTGCTACCACCAACCCTGACGGCCAAAAAGGCCTCGGGGTGATGAGAAACCCAACCAAGGCTTCAGGGCAGCAAGGCGTCCTTGAACGTCTCTCCCCAAGTCACGTTATTTTCTTTCTCTCTGGCAACATTTTTCACCAAAATATGGCTTCATGTTGGAACCGACTGGCAGGGTTTGACTTNCAACAAACGCTGTGTTGATTCCACAAACCCTGCTGAAAGTCATTTAGCAAAGGATATTTTTATCGGTGTTGTCTTGCAATCAGTGCACAAAAATACAGCTGCCTTTTTTTTTTTTTAAAGCCACTTCCCTTTAATGTTTTACCTTCTGAAAAAAAAAAAATAATTTTTGCCTGAAACACAGGAGCCTTTTGAAGTGCCGTTACTTTGTTCAAACCTCGCTCTTCCCGGAAGGTGGTTTTAACACCTTCCCTGCATCGCAACCACACTCTGCTTTCTGTTCTTCAGCCAAAGCTGTTGTTTAAAAGGCACCGATCAAAACAAGCAGGAAAATAACAACAACAACAACAAAAAAAAATCACAGAGACCACCTTCTTCCCCTGCTTTCTTTCAATTTAATACCATTTTCATTGGCCTTGCTGGTCTTCAAGCCCTTTGGCCACAACAGGCAAGCGGTGAAGGCAACAGCCGCTGGCTTTCGGCCGGAGGAGGCGAGTGTGGGGACGGCGCTGGGGTTCCCGCACACGGGCTTCGAGCTTGACCCTGGCTGAGGCATGCAGGAGACGCTCTGCCACGAGCTGGGCAGGTTTCTAAGAGGGATTTTGCTCACCTCTGGACACCAACTTGTGATTAATTATTTCCCCTCCCCCCCCCCAACTATGTGCCCTGATCATCTGCTTCCCCGGGACGGGGGGAAGGGACAAAATGGGCTAGAAGTGGAGGGGTTTTTTGGGGTTTTTTTTGCAAAGCACAAGCCTCCACTGTTTGTTTCTCTCTTTTTTTTTTTTTTTTTTTTTTTTTTTTTTTTTTAGAAGAGCTCCACACTGAGCTTTTCCGCGCTCCTGTTTTTTGCCTGTGAAGCAGGGAGAGGGCTTCACCCTTCCTCCTCCTCGGCGCAGGGCAGCGATGGGGACGGCTCTCCTCGGGAAGGGGCTCCTCGTGTGCACCCAGTTGCGCTGGGAGAGGCCCCGTCCCCACCACTCCTGCTCTCTACCTGTGAGTCCTTTCACATTCCCCCTCTCCCCTCCCAGAAAACGAGCTGGGGGACATGGGCGGCAGCGTTATCAACGCCTGCGTAGCGGCCAAGTCGTTCAAGTGGGTCACCCTTAATGGAAATTAGAATGAAAGGCAATGTGTTGGGGATTGACTTGTAAAGAAACAAAACCCAGTGAGAAAAAAATGCTCAAAAGCCAACAGTTCTGGGGGCTTAGCTGTCAATTCTGGATATTGAGCCAACACTGATTTACAGCACCG
>VYZV01035745.1:65831-116846 GCA_013401275.1 Pandion haliaetus | reverse complement strand
GGGGGGGGGGGTAAAGGACACAAGGGAAGAAGTTGATACTTCCTCAGTAGTATCTCCTTCCGCAGTACCCGCCCTCTGAGGAAGATGCGATGGATATTAACGCTCACCTGCACTTCAGAGGTGGGAACACCGAAGCACGCAGAAAGGACCGGTTTGCCTCAAGGGTCTGCAGCAAGTCTGTGGCGGAACTGGAAGGTGAACGTCCATCACCCAAAGCTTTGCGTTAAGTTTTTCCACTACATCCCATTTTATCTAGTTCTCCTTTGACCCCCTCTTTCCATAGACAGTTCTGCACTCTATAATGCAGAACTAAGAATTCCCAAGTGCACCAAGGGAGAAAAACCTGTTACATTTCTCCTTGCGGCAAATGATGGAGCAGACCCATCATCATCTTGCAGATAAATGCAGTGATTTGGAGAAGATTTTAGAACATTCTTCTTAAAAATCAGTACCTTTACTGCAAGGGCATCCAGCCATGCGAAGATAGACCTCGCCTAACAAGGCTGCTACAAGCGTTCTTACAGCAATGGACCAAACGGTCGTAAAGCCACAGAGATGTGCCCGGCTCGCGTGCAACTCCTGCAAAGGATGTGCCTGAAGTGGCGCAGGGAAAGTTACAACCTGTTACCTTGCCAACTTGCCTTCCTGAAAGCAAAAATACCCTTTGGCAGGGTGCAGACAGCTGTGGGGAACAGGAGCTCCCCGTGGCACCTGCCTCTATCTTCCTCCTCGGTGGTGTTACCTGAGATTCACTCCCCTGTGACATACAGTAGTGCTTCCCTGGCATCTTTTTTCCATAAGCAACTTCCGAACACGAGGATCTGTTCAGCCTCCTTCCCGATCTACCCTACTTCATTTCCCTCCACCCTAAAATTTCAGGCTGAGGACCAGCAGCAAAGATACTACAGACCGTAGATGGTGTAGACAGCGTGCTTGGAGAACACCTGCGTGAAAAGCAATCAACCAGCGCATGAATATTTGACATCACTATTAGGAGCAACGACACGACGCGCCCATTAAATGCCAACATGAAATATATAGTCTTTAAGCTGAACAAGCAGCCCTTGTTAAGATCAAGACCGAGGCATATTTGCGGGGTTTGATGATGATGTGTAGCATTACCCGACTCTTTCACAGCGGAAGAGGTTTAACATGTGGGCGGGAGAGAGATACTGCACCTTTTGAACAGTGTCATACACAGAAGACAAAGACAGGCATCTGGATGTTAACAAAAATAAGTAACAAAGAAATATGATTAAACAAAATCTCTTCTCACATCATCCTATACTACATCCTCCTTCTGCTTAGCAGAAAATTGTACGTACACAAAAATACAAATACACAATTTTGTAGAACAGTCTGATTTTAATATATTTATATATATTTATATTTATATGAGTGGCAGGTTAGTTCATTATATAGAGCTTTTTGCACTTTTGGCTCATATGCAACAAGGCTTTATAAATTCAGCTTTAGCTTTCATTCAGGTTTTATAGCTTCTTGAACATTTGTTTTCACATTTAAAGCAGCATCCAATTTGCAAGAGGAGTTGGTGGTGGCTACAGCAAGGATCAGGTCAAGAGGTTATTGGGGGGTGGGGAGAAGAATATACATTCCAGTGTGTGTGTGTGTGTGTGCGCGCGCTAGTGCTCATGTAAAAAAGAACAGACTGTGAACATACGACTCTAGGATACCATGTTTACCTCTTGAGGTAGGCAGAACACCTACAGCAGATGAGACACAGGTGCCATTTTCGTCGGGGCACATGGCGGGAGAAACAAATACGCGAGTGGAAGATGCTGACAGAGGAACGTACAGACACTAAGAACCCGCTGGCAAGTTACGGTGACCAGCAGAGATGGGACACAGCTCATCTTGTATTATTGATGCATTTGGTAGACGCGTGAAGTAACCGTAGGCAACTGCCAGCCATCCAACACACACAATACTACCACTGCAGTCGTGCTCGCTTGCCCTTACCGGAGATGCAAGGTGGATAAGACAGCCCCCGCCCCCGCGTCAACGTGACAGTGGAACAAAATTAAGACGCACAAAATCTGGAATTTAAAAACACGACTCCCTGGCGCTTTGCTAGAGTCTTTGTTTGGGGGGTTTACTTCATTTTTTTGTGCCTCTGATACTGTTCCACTGTCTTTTCACTTCTAGGTTTGCAACAGCCACTACTACATTAATCTTTTTTCAATTACAACCACTGTTATTGACAATCACTTGGTTCTAAAAAAAAAAAAATCACCGTTAAAAAAGGCATCTCTAGAGCAGGGCCACGGTACAACGTCGAACGGTCCGTGTGTATTATAGGCTCCACAAATACTTTATTTTCATTAGTACCCCAGCAATAGATTCCCATTTGATCATTGCTTATATCAACACCCATCAACATCCTACAAGCTAATTTTCTGTTCTCTGCAGAAGAGATGTCCTTACAGCTTTTCTTGCCAATAGTAATTTCCTAGGCTTTCCCAACTCATATGTTATGAAGTTGTCAGAGTGAAAACAACATTTTGTTACTAATGAAAAATAAAACATCTACATATGGATTGCTTTCATTTTCTGAATCCTTAAGTGGTACTAATACATCTTAATAGTGTTCTGTTATTTCTTGTTACTACGGTCAGAATAAATTCTCCTTTAAACACAATTTTTTAAACTAGCATTGATAACCATCTTTTTTTAACCCACATAAAATTCTCATGTATGTTTACAAAATTATAACCACCTGCCAATAGTTACAATCATTTTGACAAAATGTTTAGCAGGTGCCACTATTATAAGCCTAGAAATAATTAAGAATATAGGAAGAAACTGCCTCTGTGATTCCAAAAAGGGGTGATTAAATACGCATATTAGCTTTTTCTATCCAGAGTCTCAGACATATGGTTGTCCAGAGGTGCACGTTTAATGCACGAAGCTATTTGTATCCGCAATCCCAGAGGCAGTCTCCTACTGAATTCTATCCAAGCTTCCCCCCTCTTTACCATCCACCCCAAATCGGAGATTGCTAAGGTTTGGCGGAGAAAGGAGATTCGTTAAGAAGATCCCCACCAACAGACTGAAAACCGAGGGGGGCAGCGCGAGGGAGGAGCGGAGATTTCTTTCCAGCCGGATTCTGCAGAGCTCCGGACTCCCACCGCTCGTCTGGAGTCGTACGTGCGGAGGGACTGCAGGGAGGGCTCTTTTCTTAAGAGGGAAATGAGGTCTAATCCTGTTCCTCCAGCTCACTCTGGAGTCCTGTTACTCACTTAGGCACTTTTAAAATTGACACTAAGAAAAAAAATAAAATTAAAAAAGTACTGCACATATTTCACACTTCCCAGGCTTTCATCAGCCTTGGGAAGATAATAAAGACCAAAAGGGAGACAGCCAAGGCGATTTGTCAAGAAAATAGTGCTCCCCATGGACACAACTGACTTTTATTTGTCACCCTTTGATAGAACTGCTATTGAACTAAATCTGGTTTAAATTTGTTATTCCTGTATTATCTTTAAGGTAAAAGCCTGTCTTACGGTGGTTCTGTGGCACAATGATATCACTTTATCATATCAGATCTGACATCTGACTTCCAAAGAGACACAGTGCTCTCCCAGTTTAAGCCAGCAGCAGCGCGCCGAGCATTTGCACTGGTGTGAGAAGTGCTGCCCGTAACCCTCAAGAACAACTCCGGCAGCAAATTAAGGAGGGTCGGCTGTTGACAAGATTCAGAAAGACACTACTAACGGTACGGCTAGAGCCAAAAGCAAGGCGAAAGGGTTTTTGCTTTTGAGTTTGTATTGCAATGGGTGATGAAATGGAAAATCTGTCCCTCTCGAGAGAACAAACAGGGCTTTGACCCCAGAGCAACTAGAAACAAGTCACAAGCTTCAGTTCAGCACAAGTCTCAAGATGACATCTAAATTTACACAGAAGCCAAAAGAAAAAGAGAAAATTCAGTGGATAATACTGAAAGATGGGAAGCTCAAAATCCAGACTCTGTTTTCATTATAATTTTTCATTTGGAAAAGTAATTTCAAGCTTTTCCAATCATCTTCAAATCTAAAACAACTTAAAAAATAATAATAAAAAGCTACTCTGGCTGCAAAGTGATCCCAAACCCTGGGTGAATGAAGTGACAAGGGGAACCAGTACACAGCCTCCTTCAGTAAAGCTATGCAAATCCACGCCTCCTGTCCCAAACCCTCACATTAAAAAAAGCAGGCAACAGCACACTAACCAAGAAAATCAACTGCACCAATTAAGACAGCTTCCAACACTAAGTTGCAAGCAAGACAGAATAAAATGAAAGAAAGAAATGCTACTACCTTATTCCTCTCGGTTAACCATGGTCCAACACCTTGGAACTACCTTATTTCACACAGGAGGTGTCAAGTAAAAAATCTGCTGTAAATTGACTGAATTTATGAGCTAATTTTTTTTTGTAAATGGTCAGAGTAGACAAAATTTTTCATATTTATACTACACTGTGGACAACATATATTTGGACTTCAAGTAAGCAATTGATACAGCACCGTCTAATAGGCAAAAGGAAAGGCGAACGCCTCTTGACCCGGACTAAAGTAGCATTAAAGGAATTAAAAAATGTCTAACCATAAATACGCTGCTTGAAGGTGTGAGGGTAATAAAGTGCCTGTACAGGAAAAAGAGAAGAAGGAGAAACAAGAGAAAGCAGGGAGGAACAAAATTAAAACGGCAAAAGTCACCGAAGACTGCGAAAGGGCAGTAAGGGCACGGACAGCAACGAGTGAGTCCTAACAGGAGTGGGAGAGGCAGCGAACAACAAACTGCACAACGAACTGAACACAACAGATAAACCTGAGCACTATAATTGTGTGCAAGAAACCTCAGATTATTCTGTTCAGAAGCACTGCTGTATCCAAGATATACCTTTATTTTTGCAAGTAATTTCCGAGAACATTGCTGAGTATCTGCTGAAGTGCACAGCCCAGTACCAGTCTTCCCAGTAAAAAAAGATAGTCCAAGTAGTAATAAAAAAAGATTATACTTAAAAGTTACTATTTCCCCAATTTTCTAATCTAAGCGTCAAAACTGAAATGAGGGAAGGGAGGAGGGCTGCTAACTAACCATGCTGGAAAAACCCAATGTCTTTTGGCTGGCAGAAAGCTCAGAAGATTTCATGAGACTGAACTGAATCTAAGCTTCAGCATTACACTGGATTGCTTTTTATTAGGATGGAAAGAATATATCTCTCTTATTTAGAGACTGTAAGAACAACGGGTTCAAGGTCAGAGCACTTCAGTATGAGAAAACCACCAGTAAACCAGGTAAAATAGGATTACCAGGGTGTGAAGGAGCTTGGATAAAAGATAAAAGAAATTACCTCTATGAGAAGAACTGACTTTTGGGAAAATAACGTGTGACAAACCCAGTACCAACAAGAACCAACTTCAGAGGAAAGTGAACGGCTCAGAGCAGTTGGAGGAGGTATAGCTCAAAACACTCGTCTGGAATTCCTTCAAGGAAATATAGGCTCAGTGTAGGAAATAAGAGGAGACATCAGTTTAGCAAGAGGACTTCTGCTGGTTGTGGTATTTTTGAAGCACTCTGGCAATTGTTGAAAGTACTTGTAAAAAACAGTTGCTTGAGGCACTGCAGCTAGCAGAAATGGTTGTGACTGATCAAATTGCATTCATGTTGAGTGTTCTTGGGTAGTGGTAAAAATCATTGCAAGGTACCCTTAACAACTGGAATTCATGTACCAAATGTCTAATGTAATGAGTAGCAACAAAGAATTTAGGATTACAAATTCAGACTGACCTGGGCTTTTGGTTATTAGGGTTTTGGCGTTTTTTTGTTTATTTTCAAGTAAGAATCAAAAATAACAGTTGAACAGAATAATGCTGTTCCAGAGCTACTTTAGCTGCTTAACACTGACTGGTATGAAAGTACACATCACTGTGTCAGTAGAACAGGTACGTTGGATCTGTAAGGTACTGGAGCAAATCTAGAGTAATACGGCAGCATACAGAAACCACCTGTTATCAAAACTATGTTTGTTTGATTCCCATTATGGCAGAAGTACAAAGTATAAAAAGGTATTTATCATACACAACTGGAACTTCACGTGGTTTAGAGACATAAGGCACAATATGTTCTCTGATGGAAAGTCATCCTTTTTAAATAAGCTCTTACTGCAGAGAACCCCTCTAGTACTCAAATCTCTATAAATTATTAAATACTATGAACAGGTTATAACGGTAAGAGTAAAAGATAAGTCTACCTCTTTGGAATCATAGTTTTACAATTAAGGCCAGAAGGGACCAGTCTATCACCTACAAGGAGACCCTGAATATTAGATGTCCTCCCACAATCCTGATGCAAATTCCCTATTCTGTCTACTTCATCCAACGGGATGAACAGGCCATCCTGCCCTTCCAAATGCAAAAAAAAAAATTAAAAAAATCCCCTAATTGAAAGTGTCTGCCTTTTCCACATAACTCTACAAATTTTACCATTTGTATCAAATGGATTTAGAAACAGAAATGGAGTAATATTTTCTCTCAACACATTTACAAATACCTTCTTAACATCTGTGGAGACTTCACTGACTCTTTACTCCTAACCAGATGCCTAATTTTCAAGCCTACTTCACTGAACTGAATTACTGGCAATGCAACTTCAGGACCATTTTGTTCTTGCTCTGCTACAAATCCTGGCATTAGTAAGTGAGTATTGTTGAAATCTAGGGGCAGCTTCTCAACTGATGGTAGCTCTGATAAGCTCTGCAAAATGAGAGGATCTATTCCCTCATCTCAGTAGTATTTATTTTCTCCAAGCACCTGGAGAAAGAGGACTGTGACTTAAAAGAGCTCTCAAGGAAGGAAGAGTTGCACAATTAAACTGTTACTGCCCAATGCCAAGACGTAAATGTTTAGCTAAACTGATAGGCAACTACCTCTGCAACAAACCGAACAAAAGCATGCCTCAAATTCCAATAACAACACCTAAACTAACTTTGTAATGCTATATGGTGTGCCATGAACACACATTGGCACAAAGAAACATACATGGGAGATTTCAGAGCATTTCATAAACTGCTTCAACTATCTCATCAATAAAGCATCCAAGATGTTTACCCTCCTCAAGTAGTAGTTACACATTTTGTGCAATACACCCGGTCTTTCCCAGCAACTCATCAAATTTCTTCTTTGCCATTCTGAACCCAGTGTAGCTCCACCTAAACTCAGACCACTCTTATCTAATATGCAGAAAGGTGAGATGCTCCTGCTGCTACTTTCCACTCCAAAATTATATCAAACTTTTTGAACAGAAGAACAGCTTGAACGTGTCGAGGGAGTCTATGTCATTTTGGTCCTGAAAAGATCTGCTCACTTGCCATAATGCATAAATGAAATGGCTTGCACTCTGGTACAGGAAAAACTGGTCAGTGAGTTGATATTCTGAGTTCCTGGCTCTGGTTAGCTCCTAAAGGGTATTTTCAGTACTGTCACTACAGTCCTGTCAAAGAGAGATAGCAGCAACTTTATCAGCAGGCAGACTTTGAAAAAAAATATATCCAAAGTCAAACATACTTTGAGGAATGGAATATACGCTTAATATTCTTAATGGAATATATTGGGTGAGAAATATTAATTAATAATTTACTTTCATTCTCTCTTTGCCCTCCTTGAGCAATTTGACAGATAAACTTTGTTAAGTAAAATGTATTTTTAAATCTGAAATGATGTAAAATATATCTCAGAAGGCTAAAGTCAACCTCTTAATTATAGAGGTGGGTTATTTAAGCTACGTATGCCATCTTGCCATAACATGGAAGACTTTAATTAGTTAAGGAGAAGGGGTGGAGAGAGGAGGATAGGAAGCTGAATCGAGGCCCGTGACAGCGGCAAGTTAACGTCTAAAAACATACGTCCTAGAAAAGAAGTTGCTACCATTGCTACTGTGAGTGTAGTACCACCAGTGGTAACCGCGCTGGAAGAACTCAAGTACCCATGACTGTTCTGGACCACAGTGCCATTGGATGGGATTTACACAAGTATTTTGGTACAAAGAAGCTGAAAGGAAACTGGAGAATTTAAATAAGAGTCTAAGGAAGTTCCTAACTACTTCTTCAAATCTGCTGTAGTTAGGAACCTGCTAATTTTTCTAAATTTGACTGAGTCTCTATACGCATCTTTGCATACCAAACAACTCCGGAAACCTGTCTGATAAGTAACTACAGCAGGAGAACAGCACTATGGAAAAATATGGTCAAGAAACTTATGGGCAAAAACGGAGCACAGACTCTTCAGTGTTCAAGACTGGTCAACAGGTAACGTTTCTCACAAAAACACAGAACAAAAAGGCACATAACACCCTACGACAGATGCTTTTTGAGAATCTAGCAACATATCGGAGAAAGATTACAATGTTATTTTAGGTCACCACCATATATCCTCTCCTGTCGTGAACAGCAAGCATAGTGCCCAGCCAACTATCCAGTTGCAGGTTATTTTGAGATTTCTTAAGAGAAAGGTGGTGGAGAAGGTCAGTTCATATCATTACGCCGTGCTACCTGCAACAGGAGACAGCAGACAGCTTGAGCACAACACAGTTATATACTTGGCAACAACTGCTGCTAAGGCTTCCAAACCAAGACACTACGAAGGAGAACCTGGAGCGACACAGAAGAGCAAGTTACATTCCCTGCTTCAGGAACCAGAGGACAACAGTGCAATTGGTACCCTCTACCTGCGGGCAGGGTGAAAACACAGGAAGAGTAATTCAGCCGAGTCCTGGACCACGGCTAACCTTCCTCAACACGACGACTCTAAAACAAATCGAGACCACCTAAACCAGAACCCTGGGTAATCTGTAATCATTCTGTCACATATAACATGAACGCCTGTTTTGTTTCTGAAACTCACTGAGAAGCAAACCATACATGGCTGGGAGGGGTGGTGGTGTGATGGCGGGGAACATAAAAGGAAAAGAAGCAGCTTTGCATAGAAAACCAACCTGGGTTTCAGTCCCTGCTGTCGTAAGTTACCATTAGGAACAGGTCATTATTTAAGTTTACGAAGTAGCTGTGTTCCAAGTGTCACTAATAACACTGGTATTAAAGAGAATTAGGGGGCGGAAGATCTTCTGTTTTCAATCACAGAAAAGACAGAAATCCTTTTAATTATGACCATGCCAATCCACATCTTTCTAAAGCAGCTAATTACATGTCAGGAGGACACCCAGTCATTCAAAAGAACTGCCATCACTTTTACTGCCACACTCTTACGCATTTATCCTACCCATCCCAATTACCCTGGCTGCAGTTTGAAAGGATTTAGCAGAAGTGTGCTGGATGTTTTGATCAGCAGAATACACCCGCTTCCATTTAACAGCGGAGAGAAGAGAGGGAATAAATGGCAGAGAGCGCCTTCTGCCAAGCCATCTGAGCGAGAGATGCACTGTACATACAGAAACATCAAAGGCCCATTATGCAGTTCACTCTAGTTCAATGGTTTTAGTTCACTCACGCTTAAGCTGTTGGCCAGAGCACTCCAAGGCTTACTGGAAAAGAATGGGGGAGAGCACAACATTGCAGCAATCAAACCAATTAGTTAGTTTTCTTGATCAGCCTGACTAAAAGGGGCATTTAAAATATGTTTTGTAAATTCCCCCCCCGGACCCAAAATGGCAAACCCTCTCCTGTCTCCATGACATAAGCTGTCAATATTATCGCCTAGATACTACACTGATAAGCAAGTTGTAGGCATTACAGAGCGTATCTTAGTATCCTGAAAGAGCAAAATGTATTTGTTCACTTCTTCCAGCAAGCTAAAGTATGATATGGATTTTCATAAAGACAGTGCGACAGAAGAACCTTAACAAAAACAGAGAGTAGTTTGTGCTGATTACTGTAATCGTGCCAATACTGTCTTAGCTACAGCATCGCCTAGGTTCAATGGACGCCTACGTGAAAACAGGCATCAACAAACAATTCTAGGCTATTTTTGAGTGATAAATCCTAAGGCCAAGGTTAGCGATGAACAACTCTTTAGATGTTTGAATTTTTCTCCCCACATTTCTGTTTCACTGGTGCCACTGAGGTTATTTTCATTTATTTGATTTTATTTGTATTTGTTGGACAAAAACCAACATCAAAATGCTGTCATCTTACAGTCCTCGAAACAACCAGGTCCACTTTTCTGATTATAACACATTTCTCACAAAGGAGAAAAATAATTTTTGTGTTTTTTAAATTCAAATTTATAGCTGCCATCTCTAGAATGCCTCATCTTTCATTAATGTGCAACATCTTTAGTCGGACAGTTTAAACCCTATAAATTAGCCAACAGTAATAGTCGTTAAAATGAAGGTTTTAGGACTATGCTTTTCAGCTTGCCAAATGTCTGTTGGCCAATAACTGATTCAATATCCTGAGTAAATATCCCAGCTGCAAAAACGCCCAAGGGGGCATGTTTGATTTTGAAATGTCTGCAACTCTTCTTGGGAACTGCAAGGTACTTTTTGGTCAGGCCATCAATCTTCCCTTCCAAAAAATCACAGTGAAAACGCCCGACTCCACAAAACTCCATTTTATTAGCTGGGATCACGATACAACCCTGACTACTGCCACTAACACACACACACAATCTTCAGCTGTCTAATAAGAATGAACATGTTAGGTCACTGACATACAACACAGTTTTCAAGACCAATCCTGCCAACAAAGATTCCTGCCAAATTACGAAAGCTACACCAAACTCAAGATTATTGTCTACAGGCTTAAGACTTTGATCAAAATAATATTATCAGGTTACATAACTCCAAAGAGTGCAAGAGTTACTTGGGTGGGAAGCGTTGTCTAAAATAAGAGCAGTTTATTTTGACAAAAAAACCCTAGAATTTGCTAGGAATTATCCAAAGAACTTGAAAGAAGCTGATGAATGCTGGGGAATGAAGGCTGCACAATGATGTAGCTGGGGTGGAGGAGGAACATAAACCTTCTGGTAAGAAAATTATCTAAAATGAGCAGAATTCCAGGTATAAAGCAGGGAAAAAATTCTTCTCCTACTAAACATCCACAGCTCTCAGTACTATAGGCAAAATCTCACACTGAATCTTAGCAATTTGCAGAGAAAGGTGTGAATCCAGCTTTGCATTCGAGTTAAGATTACAGGCAGGGAAACAATATCCTCCATTAAGTGCTTTAGGGGCAGTGATTTTGAGTTTTGAAACCTCTTACACGAATTTTGCTGGTTTTATCTAGAGGAAAAATAAAACCTGTTTCCTTATGAAACCCTGCTACACCTACCATGTCTTGGTGACTCAACTACTCCGGGGGAAGGCCAGCACAATGCTTTCATTTTACTTCTGTGCAAGCAGCATCTCACTGTGAAGGAAAATTTTTATACCACGTAGGGGAACTCAAAATCTTGAACTCACCTCCATGTACTTATGCACCTCAAAGGCAGAAATTAACGCTTGGGAGTCTAACTGACCCCAAGCCTGTCCATATTGGCAAACACCATTGCGATTTCTCTTCCGAATAACAGCCACATCAGACTAGTGAAGTATGTATAAGTAAGTAAGTAAGTATAGTGAACTACTAGTGAATCTGCCTCGTGAAGTATGGATTTTTTTCCTAGCAGCGGCCAACAGCAAACACTTAAGGAAAGGAGGATCCAAGTGAGTATGACTCTTTCCCAGTCATACTCTTTCAGCTTCTGATGAACCCCAATTTATGATTTACTGAACCAAAAATTTCTAGCTTATCACAGTAGTCACCAGTGGGCTTAAGCTAACTACAATTTTTCCTCTAATATGTTAAGCTACGTGAAATTTTTCGCCTGCACTCACAGCAGCAACACAACGATAAATCCTCACAAACAAAGGCAAAAACTGATCTACAGCACAAATGTTATGAAAACATGGAAAACTTACCAGTCTGATGTTAGGCAATGAAACGAACAGAATAATTCAAATATCCCTGAAGAACTGTGTAAACAGAGCAAATAATTAATGAAACTTATTACTTATGGCTTGATTGGAGCCTGGAGCCAGACCCTGCAAATAAAGCTCCCCTCTATTAGTACAGTAGGAAAGATAACTTTTTATGAACAGCAAAACAGAAAAAAAAACCCAACAACAAATTAAGATAATTTCTTTAAACAAGTCAACATGTATGGAACAGAACTAGGAAAAAACTCAACCTGAGCAGGTTTGTACAGAATCAGAATAATTTAGGCCAGAAGAGACTTCTGGAGGCTTGTAATCCAACCTTGTCCAGTTGAGTTTTGAATATCCCCAAGAAGGGGATTTCAGTGCCCTTCTGTACCACTATTCTACCACTTTGAGTAAGAAAATATTTCTTTTCATATTTATCTGGGATTTTCTTTAATACAACTTCAGCCCACCGCCCCTCACCTTTTTGCTATCCACCTCTGAGAAAAGCCTGGCTCCATCTTCTCTAAACCCACCCATTAAGATAGCTGAAGAACGAAAACTGAACAAACCCAGCTCTCGCAAACCCTCACCACATGATGTATGCTTCAACCCTCTCATGTCAGCAGCGCTACGATGGACTCACTCCTGCCTAACAGTGCACACAGTACTCCAGACGTGATCCCACAAGTGATGAACAGAGGGGACTAATCGCTTTCCTTAACCTTGAGCTGAAGGCTCTTCTTAATGAGATTCCTTAATTGCTGCAAGAGTGCAGTGCTGACTCACGACCAACTTGTTCACATCCAACACTTGACTATATAGGACTACACTGTAACAGTAAGTGTGTTTACAGAGTATTTCGAAGATGTCTCTATAATGCTACAGCATCAATGGGTAATGTGTCTACTCATGTCTAGGTCAACTTATTTTTATCATCTCAAAATGCTTTTGCAAACGTCTGGGATCTCATACTTCAGGAAAAAGGTGGCGCACTTAAAAAAAACCCAAAACAGAACAAACCACCGACAAAAAACCCAACACAACCCAAAAAAGAAGTGGAGGTAGAAATTGTTTTAAGAAGACAGTAAGAGACGACAACTCAAGTATAAGGACTTTATGAGCGACAAAATAACAGCCAGAACTTAACCTACAAAGTTAAAAGCAATCTGTGTCCATCACAGAAGAGAAGCATCTTAAATAATTTCTCCTCTATTCACAGAACAAAAAAGTAGATCTAGTCTGCCACCAGATTCATTTCAAGGGAACCCACATGAGAACAAACTGCAGTAATTCCAGAATGGCTACCACAAATTGCAACTGAATTGCAATGCTACAAAAATGAGGCATAATTTTCAAGAAAATCAAGAGACAGAAAGACAAAGAGGATTCCCATATTGTGGAAAAAACCCTAGAATAAAGGGTAAATTCCAGGACACGCTCTGCACCAACCCTTTCACTTACTCCAGATCACGTACGCTTCTCCTGATATCATCACACCAGCGTCTGTTCCATTGTAGCTAATTCATGTCAAACCAAAAAGTTATGAGCCAACTGCAAATCGTTCATTATGAACTTTCAGAATAAAGGAAACAGACTGCCGTGAGCATCCTGATAACAGCTGAAGTCTTACTCTTTCCTCGTACCTCTAGGTGGTCAAAGAAAAGCCAAAACAGACAGGGGCAACCCAAAAACTGACACCATGGAACAAAGTGTCTGATTCCCCAGTTAAGTAATTTGTTATTTTCTCTGGTGAGAAGATGGAATTTACCAGGAAGCTACAGGTAAGGAGGATCTGCCAATCTCCAGTCGTTCACAAGGGGTTTAACTGTTTAACCTTCAGATAGGGTATTGATGCATGATGAGACCAACAGCTACCTGACAGCGACAAACGGAACTGAGCCCGGATTATTCCATATTAGATGGTATAGACATACAATTTTAGTGGTGTTACTTCAATCCTGCATCACATGAACCTATAATCAGGATACAGAAGTTCTAGAACTATTTTTATTCGTCCCTATTGCTTTAAAAAGGTGATGCTTGAAACAATGACTTTTTTTTTTTTTAAGATGGTATAGTAAGCAATATTTCTTTTAAAATTGCAGCTCTCCAACAGTTTGAGTCTGTTCTTTTTAAAATGAAACAGCCAGAACAAATGGTGGTGGCAAGCCCAACGTAAAGAGGTCATCGATTATTAAAATCTCCTTACTATAAATCGTGGATGTTGCTTGTCAGCTTGGTGTGTGACTGTGGAATGAATAAATAGGTAAAATTCCACTAAGGCTATAGTTTGCTTGATCATTCTGCTGTGCAAAAATAGAAATAAAAGTTCTCCCCGTCCTTTCACTCCTTAGTACCAAAACATTCATACACACATTAAGAAAAAAAACTGCAATGATGCAATGGTCGCTGATCCAATTCCTTTCTTTCCTGAGTCTGCCCTGATGCTACTTATGAATTTGCCTACTCAAGAAATGCAATAAAACAGAAAAAAAGACGGCTTCATTCTGCTTCAGTGATCTATATCTAAGGAAAGCACATAAATTTTCCAATGAAATCCATAAGTGAAAGACGAGGCCAAGCCCTACCTATATATCTTCAAAGTTACAGAGACAAAGAGGTGCCAACTCTGTGCCCTCTGACAGCACAAGATCTCCTCCACACTTACCTAAGCAATTTTCACAAGATGTAAACAACAGATGTAAAGATGAT
Source organism: Pandion haliaetus (assembly GCA_013401275.1). Lineage (NCBI taxonomy): Eukaryota > Metazoa > Chordata > Aves > Accipitriformes > Pandionidae > Pandion > Pandion haliaetus. The sequence goes on along the minus strand of VYZV01035745.1, from coordinate 102,218 downwards.
CTAGTTAGCCTACGCCTTGAAGGGGTTTAGGCTGGCTAAAAACCAGCCCAGGAGCCACATTTTAGGAGTTCACAATGCTATCTGATAGTTAAGCGTGAGGAAGGGATGAGAACAAGCCAAGTAATAGCAACTTCCCTTCATTCCCTCCGCCTTTAGAAGTGGAGGGGAGAAAACAGAAACCCATCCTTCAGACTAAGCTGTTTTCCCCTTTTTAAGCTATTCCCACATAAATGGGGAAGATAAAAATGGAATGTTGAGGAAACACTATGCAAATTTTTATATATCTAGATACAAAAATTTACACAGGTTTTTATTTTTTATTTTTAATGTAACACAGTCCTGCCCATGTCTAACTCTTCCCATGCTGTTTCCATTGAAACGATTCCTCTTACCGGCAGCAACATATCATTTTATCAGGATGCCAGGAGATCATTTCCACACAATGCCAGCAGATGTAATTTTCTTAGATGCACACACAGTTCATCATTGAGATACTAGATGACAAGGTGATCGCAGGGTGACTCTGTAATGCAAGTTTGCTGTTTGGTATTTTGAATTCTCAAATGATAAAAAAAAGACTTATCAAATATAAATATCTTTAAGAAAAAAGTAACAAAAGTGCTACATATGATCAAGGAAAACAATTCCATTAGTTTCTGCTACTTAAAGTAGGTTTGCTTTACAAATATTACCACATCCATTATCAGTATGGCTTCCAATTATTAATTAAATTGCTCGTAGCAGTATAGCTTTCTCACATCTTAACAAGGACAGAGTAAAGAGAACACAAAACATTCACACCCCATTTCTCAGGTAAGAGATCCTCCTGCCTTTAAACAAGCAAAAAAAGTTTGTATTTAGGAGAATATTTATGCTATGATGGTTATCTAGCAAAGGTCAGATGCAAAAGTTCTCCAATAACCTTTCGGCTAGTCAGGACATAGGCATTAATTACACAGGTGTGTAATAATCCACTCACCCATTTTATGACCTTAATACTTTCCTGGAAAACATTGCTTTTGAAAGTGGCAAAGTGGAGTGGGGAGTAGGGTGGGGACAGAAAAGGCGAGAGAATAAAAGGTGAAATTGTTAATGACAGATCAATAGAGTCTAGACCTCTTCTGAGCAGGCACTGCTAGCCATGCCAAATAATGAATAGTGGTTTTGAGAAGTGGACTGTTGTCCATTAGACATTCAGCTCATGATCCCAGGCTGGGCTTCAATCATGGTCCCAGAGGCAGAAGGCAGTACTTATCCACTAAGCCACGCAGCTTGTGAGAGTAGAGGATGTCTGTGTTGAATATGTGAACATCAACCGAAATATGTGAATGTGTTTCCAATGGACATTCTCAGCACAGCACCCAAAAGTATATCAAGTCACTGTATGACCAGTGAGGCACGGCTTATTGCAGCTGGAAATCACTTATTCCCATGCTGAAGTGGGGTTTTTAGTGTTCTTTTTACTCTCTGTTGATACTCCCAATCTGGTGTCCATCGACCCTGTGCCACTACCTCAGCTTGCATCCTTTCAGTCTCAGAAAAGGAAAAGCGTACAGACTATTTTTTTAACACAATCTCTAAGGGTATCCAAGATTTTAAGTGTAGCCTAAGACTTGTAATTGAGGGCTGTCTAAAATACCTGGAAGCACTTTGAATGCTAAGACAGAGCAGCAAGATTTTTCTAGCCACTGGGGCTGGGAGAGGGAGGTTGGTTGGTTGGTTGATTATTTATTGGGAATTAATACTGAGAGAGTATATGCAAAGGCTGAGGGCACCATGCCATCTTCACAGAACAAGACCCTAACAGCTAACTGACGTACAAGAAACTGCAAAGTTATACTGTAAGAACACATATTAAGGACCGAGGAAAGTCTGCTAAGGTGCTACGTCTAAAACTAAGTTACTTCTTGCTTCGACCCTCCCCTTTCTTTGTATCAGTCGTCGTCTAGAGCCTCTGTCTTGATCTCGTTGGCTCCTTGCCGGGCCAATGCCAAGATGGTGTGGTTTACCGCTGCCATTTCCACGGCTAATGAAATGGGGTCTTGATGGTCACTATGGCTAGTGCTGTCATCCTGTGCATGTGGAAAGGAGAAGAGAGAAGCACTGTTACTCCGTAAGTAGAAAACCAGCAGATAAAACTAGCGTGTAAAGTAATGGACTAGGGGCAGTGAAATGCAGATTCATTACAGGGTAGAACGTGAAAGCAATTTACAAAATTGATTTAGGACTGACTTCCCTCACTGTGCAGACAAAGGTAAGCAAGGCAAGGAGTGGTGTACCCAATTTTCGACAGAGAAACGGGGGGGGGGGGGATATTCTGACAAAATATTAAATTATAAAGATAAAAGTGATACACAAGGTATGTCAGGAAACGAAACTAAGAGAGGAATCATTATGCACTGCACAAATTCATGCTACGCTTCCATTTTGAATATACGGTTCTGGTCATCCCATTTAAAGAGGGCACAATAGAACTAGAAAAGGTAGAGAGAACGATAACCCAGGGGAAGAGAGGCATGGGGTAGCTTCCTTACGAGGAGAGGCTAAATAGTCTCAGGTTCTTCAGTTTGGAAAAGAAATGGCTGATGGTTGATATGGTAAATGTTTATTACAAATAATTAGTAAATAGAGGACAATTGTGACTTCTTGTGATCTAATAAACAAGGGCACTCACTGGAATGATAATATATTCCAAAGCAGCAATAGGAAGCACTGCTTCACTTATCACAGTTCCGTTGTAGGATTCACTGATTTTTAGATCAGACAAAAGTAAAAATGGCTTTAAAAGGTGGCATTAGACAACTTCAGGGAAAATTAGTCTACTAGAAACATATCAAAACAGAAAGTGGATTCACTGCCTGGCTCAGAAAGCCTCTCAAATCTACTGACATCCAGAAGCTGGAAGCTATTATAATAAAATCATTCTATATATTCTTTAAAAATACTTTTTCTTTAAATTCTACTACTGACCTCACTCAGAAACAGGATACAAACCTAGACTAACCCTTGGTCTGAGCCAGTATCCTGTGAAGACATTGAATTCACACAATAATAGGGAAAAAGATGCTGAAAACCTCCTATACTTTTAAGAAAACAGTGCTATGATTTCAGGGGCTGCCTTCTACAGGTGCATAATGGCCATACAATAGCAGACCTGAAAGTCTGACAATTGTAGCACAGATTTTGTAGTGAGTTGTGCATGTTTCTCAGTCTACATCAGAAAGAGGGCCTGGTTTTCAGTAATAGGAAAGGAAACCAGCAATATCCAAACTCTAATTCCAGCTGTCAAATAAATTCTTCTGGAACTTTGGGCAAAATCATGGTGTCTTCCCCTCTTTAAAACGGGGCACTAATAGTTACCACACCACGATCTCACAATTTTTAAAAATTATTATTATTATTGACAGAAAGGAAATTATAAACATTTATCAGTCTTCCAACAGCCTCCAAGTGATGAACTTGTGAAATTTAGAATGTGCGTTGTGCATTTTGAAATTAAGATGACAGGTGGCAAACGCTGAGGGGGACAGAAAAGCCAGGATTTGGTAAAATCCCGAGGTTACTTAAAGGAATGCATTCCTTTACAACAAGCGTCAGCCAAATACCGTGATGTGCGCACACTCTAAGGGCCTCTCAGTAAACTTTACCACTGTAAGAAATACAAAGTCCTGACTTCTGGAGTTCTAGGCACTTCATTAGTATCTGGATGAACTTTGCGTTTTAAAGTTTACTAGAGTTCAAGTGTTGCTGTGGAAAACAGAATTTATGCTTTTAACAGCTAAGGGATGTTAAATGGTCATCAGGAGAGCTTGCCATTTAATCAGCTTCGCTGCTAATGCCTAACCACACTTCACAGAGAAGCCCAGCTAAATTACTGAGAAATGTAATTTTTAAGGACTCTAAACAAAGATCTTTAAATTTTAATAACCAATTTATTTCTCTTTTCAAAGTCTTTTGGGTAACACACAGATGAAAAACATAGTTTGGGAGTCTACATAATACTGCAACTCAGTGTTCAGGTCCTGTATCTGACAGACAAGGAATTATCTGTGCTCGGCAGCAGTTTCAAAATATTTTACAACAGTCACAGAGCAGCCTCTCATCATCTAGAGCTAGCGAAGCTGGTTCCACCAAATCTGCTGGTGATGACCTATGAAAAGGGCCTTAATACCCATCAGAAGAAAAGCTGTTGGGAATGCCTCTGCCAGTTATCTGTCATACTGGGCCACAGCCAAGTATGCTAGGGACTCATTCCAGGACACTCAGTTGCTATTACACCCCACCAGCAGCCTTTATAAAGGGAGACCTACCTACTTCTCCCAAACGAGTCAATTAAAAGCGATCTGCCCACCCCAGATGTTGGGTGTAGCGCAGAACGCAGCTTGTATCACAACCAGAACCAAGTGAACTGTTTAAGTCCACTGGTGCCAAGCACACACAGCCCTGGGGAGCTTGGCCAACACTGACACCTGAAGGAAAATTGTGAAGGGGATGCAATACCTGTCAGGAAGGTGTGTGAAGGAAGGGTCACCAACTTTAGGGTAGGTGAGGGCTCAGAGTGCGGGAAGGGGTATTCTTTTGCTAGAGAATTTAAAAAAGAAGTTGCTGTCAAGGGTTAAAAATAACCAAGAAAAAATAGAGAATAGGCAAGAGTTAAAATGCAAAAAGAAAAAGAAAAAAGACAGATAATATATAAACAATCCAAATAGTGGCACATCATTGCAGAACAATACGGAACAGGTACGGGGCCAAATAAATGTCAAACTTTATTTAATCAAATCCTTTCCCCCCACCCTTCACCTTTTGTCTGTCAGTGTCTTAGGGACAGATCCTGAGACGCTCCTGAAAAGTACTCCCACAGACAAACAGAGGGAGCTCAGCACCTTTTAGGAGGGTTCTTAGTATCTTGCTGGGCAAGGTTGACGAAAGGGATTATGAAGTGTACTGGGTGGTGTCTGGGTGCCAGATAAGCAACTCACAGTAGCTGTAGCACAGGCCATAATGGAGACATTTCTTGCAGAAAGAAAGAATAGGTGCAAGAGGAACACACATGCCTAGTTTTGCAGGGAAGTATATTGGTGCCTGATATATAGGAGCAGCTATTAAAGACCTGTACATCCTTTCTGGAGGGTGGATAACTAGAATGGTGCCAGGGGTAAGGAGAGCGCAAGTTATGCATGGTGAACTAGGTGAGTTAACACTCTCCTAACATTTTTCATACATTGCGTGTGGCGTGAATGGTGTAACTTGCTTGTTTGGAGCAGATCCTCCTGTCTTCTTCTACCTTCTCTGCTTCTCTGCCTCCCTCTGAACATCTTCCCTCCTCCTCCCCATTGCGTACTTGCCAAGTGTCCTGTTGTATGACAATAAATCCATGTGGGTGAATACTGGTTGCTCAACACATTCAAATAGGGGAGCTGTGCTCTTCCACCTTCCCCATTACAATTACATAAAAGCAAAACAAAACCAAGAGACATCTGATTTGCGAGAGGTAGAGGGCCTCTTCATGCGTTGCGTGAACATTCCCTTTTTGGGCCACGCGGCTCAGTCACAATGCTTACCTGCTCTGAGTAGTCATTGCCATCAACGTCGTCACTGTTGGAATGACCTCCTGGACTCTGTACATCTATTCCATGGCTCTCCAGGATTGCTGCTTCTTCGAAAAAAGCAAATGGATCCCTAATTTATCTGATGCATTAGAGTAATTAAAAGTAACTACTTTTTTTTCAAGAAGTTAGAATAACTGGAAGAACAGAGTTAGTTCTTAGCCTCTTCCTCTTCACTCTCCAGTATTTGGGAAGGTAGCACATGTACAGATACTGCTTTGCCTGAAATCCTTCCCTGCCAACTAACAGACTTGTTTGCGAGTAAGAATCCTTGTTTTCCAGCCAGTCCTATTAGAAATTAGTTTAATTTCTAATGCACTGGAGTGGCAAAGGCATTCCCTGTAGATCTTCCCACATAGTTTGGACTGGCAGGACTTGAGGGGGGCGGGGAGTGTCTGAAAATAGATGGAGAAATTTTTTAAAGCACTTAAGGGATTTAAAAACACACATATCTTCATCTTCCAGTAGGATCCATGCATCTAAAGCTCCCTTTGGTCTTTTTAATCTCCTTCCAACCCTCTTCCCCATGCAGTACAGATACAGCTATAACTCCACCCACCTTGGACTGACTTTGCTTTGTTCCCCCCCACCCCTTCAACAGACAGATTTCATTTTTAGAAAAATAAATTTAGGTTAAATTTCAGTAACACATTAAATGATGCAAAAAGGAATTTTCTTATTCATAAATATGGCAAAAAGCAGCAGATAGCAAAAGGGCATAACATTTGACATTTGCAAAAATACTGGTAATAGGCAGGTATGGATCTCTGTTTGTCTATGTACTGCAAACGTAATTCTGCATAGTATCTAAGTAAGTGCATAAAATTTTGCATGCACTGCAGAAGTTTGTTGAATCCTGGCCACTAACGTTAATTTATTCTCATCAGAATGTCTCATGCTTATTCACAGTAGAAGGTCTACTCCTTACAAGTTCAGAGTCACTTCTAATTCCCTTACAATCAGCTACTCATGCGAAGAACCTGCAGGGCTAACTCTGAAGTGACTTTTGTTTCATCCTGACCATCAAGAAAAATTATTACTTTGTTCCAGCCACTTGTCACCGTGCAAGCCCTCGGAAAGCAGTAAGGAGCACAGGTGTAACCAGAATAAGCAGTTGGCTTGCAGAAGCTTTGGTCCTAGTGCCTGTATCTCAGATGTAAAACAAGTCGTCTGGACTCTTAGATCCCTGTGGGGTCTCAGGGATGGAGATAAGAAAGACACCCCCAGGTTTTGGCTGAAAGAACAAGCACATTTCAGCAGAACACAGACATAAGGAAACTTGCAACCAGATAAAAGCTCTTCACAACAGCCACTTTTCATTTAAACAGCATGCTAAGGTTGTGAACTAGCCATCATCTCAATTTCCCTTATTTCCAATGCAGATATTTTGAGATTTTAGATTTTATTTTGGATACCCAAAGGAGCCTGAGCATAGGGAAGTATGATTCTCCTTCCGCCAACAAAATTCTCACTTTGGCTTTTAAAACTGATCTTCCAGTAAAACTTAACTGCATCATTTTCCTGCACTGATGATGGCATTCCATAAATTAAATTCCTACCTATATTTTAGAAAACACCTGGAACAGCAAGAGACTAATTTTAAAAATTGCTCCACATTTCTATTGGGAACGTCAGAACCTCTAGTATTTTCATTAATACAATCTTACGTCATTTCCATCTCTCCTGAGCAACTGTATGTACTAAACCTTGAAAGCAGGCTCTCTGATACATTACCGATATTGGCTCTTCTCTTGATTTCCTTTCTTCTGTTGGCAAACCAATTGTACACTTTAAGGGAGGTAACTCGCTCCAAATCTGATAACTTTTTTCCTAAAAAAGTAACGGGGGGGGAAAAAAAAAAAAAACAAACCAGCACTGTTACTCACTGGGTTCCAGAGGTAGGCAAAAGACCCTTACACGTGATAAAACCCTGAAATACAGACAGCACTGAAAAGTTATTATAACTGAGAATAAAGTGAATTTTATGTGACTCAAAGTACTGTGCCCAGATGGTATGGTAATAAATGCCAAATATCTCTCTAAAACAAAGTAGCCTTTCTTCTTTTTTTAAAAATCTGAAATACAGGAATTTCTTCGCAGCTTCAATCAACAAAATCCAGGGCTGTGAGAGAGTAGAGGGCTGCTTTTCTAGTTCAAGCACAAAACTGAGATTCAAAAAACTAAAATTCATTTCACTGCCCTGCCATAAATCACATACCCTTGGGCTAGTTCTCTTACTATGTGCCGCGAGGATATGGTTCAATGACGTGTCTTCTTCAGCAGCAAAATGTATGAAGAAATTCTGTGTTTCCCCCCAAGTCTGCTCTTCTTCCTCTCCACCATCACCCACTATCATGCTCCCATGGCACTAATCACACCCTCCCCATTGTGCCAGGACATTTGTGAACTTTTGGGAGAAGTGGCGGATGTCGGAAACTGGATCACTGGAGTTTTACACTTAAACCAGCAAATAAAATCCCAACAACCACCAGCCAGCTACAGGAGACAATCCCTTCTCCTGATCACCAGGAGGGAAGACTGGAGGAATTCAGCATTGCAGGGACAGCATGGAAACCTCTTCAGCTGGCCCTGACCCTATTCCATGTAGCTGCATTCTCGGTCCTCTGCAGGCTACATGGGGATGAGACTCCCCTGCTTCAGACTGTTTCTCAAAGTTTATTTATTCAGCACACAAAACACTCATGTAATTGCAGCAATCTGCAAACATAAATAAGTAAGGAGAGATAAAACAAGTGAAAGAAAGATAAATCTGGACATAGATAGCTATGCTGTTTCCTAATGCTTTGCATCAGTACTACTCACAGTATTTTACCGATCCTGAGACACGGCATTTAAGCAGTTTGTTCAAAGTTGCTAAACCAACCAGCAGCACAGCCAGGAATAAAATCACACCCTCTTTGGTGCTCTACCCGCTACATCATTCTGCTTCCACAACGAAAAGACAAGAGGCAACACATAAAAGTTGTGACAAGGGAAATTTTGACTAGGCATTAGGAAAAGTATTTTGCCATGAGAGTGCTCAATATTGTGGAACAGGTGGGAAAATCTCCAGTTTTGGAGATACTCAAAACTGAATGAGGTAAAGCCCTGAGCAACCTAATCTAAGCTGGTTCTGCCTGACCAGATGATCTCCAGAAGTCACTTCCAGACTAAATTGTTCTAATGATTCTGTGCTATCCTGTGACTGTTCCAATGTTCAGGAGTCACGTCTTAGCTTTCTTTTGTATTCAGTTATATTCTAGTTATATAAAACCTAAATATACCCAAAATACGAGTTCTGAAAACTCTGTAAATGTTTGGTTAGCAAAACTAAGCAATGGCAGGTGTCTCCACTAATCTGGGCTCACTAATACTATACTGAATATTCACACTCCTCTCCCAAGTATGACTTCTCTGGGAGCAGGGAAAATACAAATTGTTGACCCAAATGCAAAGTCCTTAATTAATTAACAGATTTTAATATGAGATCCTCGTCTAGAAGTTGTAAAGAAAACTGAGACACAGAAAAGCTGTATGATCTCCAGCAAGCGTCAGTCTGTGAACCTTAGAGTTCCCATCTGTAAAAAGGAACCAGTAAACCCCACTTTTGTGGAGTGTAATAAAATTCTCAGATCACTACTTGAGTGCTTGTATAAGTACTTTGAAATAACTGAACGTAAAGAATGAAAACCTTTCAGACATGTTTATTTTCTTAGCAATGCCATTTACAAAGCTGTATAAATGAAATGTTCAAATGCACAACTTGTACTTCGTATCTCAAATGGTGGGAATTTAAGTTGCAGGCATCGGCATTTAGGTTTGAAAATTGCATTGACTGTCATGTTTGTCCAAGTATGGCAGCTCTGAACAACACGAGTTATAGAACACTCAAGAAGAAATCTACTACTAGTTGAAAGTGCTACATTTGTTAGTAATAGCCATAAAACGAGATTTGCTGAATTTAGCAGGAGATGTTGAAATCTAATTGCAGTTGCCTTTGGAAGGGACACCGTGATCAGCTCCTCACCTGGCTTCTGTATAACTGCATTACAGGCGTTGGCAATTTCTTCTCTCTTTGCCTCGTCTGGATATTGATTCTCATTGAAGTAACTGCAAGGGAGGGGGGAAGGGGGGAAAAAAAGTTTTTTTCAGAAATCAGAGCATGAAGACTTCAAAGAAGCTTCACTAAAAGGTGTCAACTGCTAGTTTATGCGTCACTCCTGGCAGTCTATGCATCGCTCTTACAGAGGTAACACAGATGTGGTAAATTTTATGTAAAGCTGCATACGCGTAAGGTAGTATCAGCATGCAGTCATATCCACACAGAGTGGATAAAACTTCCCGTATACCTCAGATAAATGAGTATTATCTCAGCATTTGGAATACTGTTCTAGGAGATATAAAGTAGGCAATGCTACAAATATCAGAGTTAAGACTGTCAAGTGAAGCATCATGTCAGAAGACATCACAGGCCATGCCTCCGCCTTTATTATCATTTACCTTTTTGTTTTTCTGACATACCCCCAGTTTAGGCAGCGTCCTACAAATGAAGGAGCTGTTCAATATTTATTTTGATCCCTGGGTTAATACACACACACACACATACTTTTATATATATATATATAATGCATAAATACACACAAATATTGCGTACTTTAGACAGATGTTATGAAGATTGTACAGACAAAACTACACAGTAATACAGTAAGATTTCTAGTCAGACTAGGTTTTTTGAAAAAAAGTCACAATTTAAAGATTTAAATCTTCCCCAGAACAACATATTGAGTATAGCATATTTTAACAGCATTTTTTTCTGAATAATTGTGATTTTATTGTACTTTATATGCAGTAAACATCCTATAAAAGTTAAACTGTTTTCTCTTTTTTTTCATTTAAGTGCTTTACAAATTTTAATGAACTGATTTACATTCTACAGAGCTTATCAGATTTGCATTAAAAACAACAAAAAGTTCTGTTTACTTCAGTGGACTCTGATAAGCATGCCATAAGCAGGGACTACTACATTTTTTCTGTAGATTGTCCGTAATATATAATGCTAAGTATTCTTTGATCAACTTTGATCAGCAGCAGGTTCAGCTGTTGGACAGCTGCTCTGTATTTGAAAATAAGATATTTCCTTTAATTGTAGATCACTTGGTAATAGGAGATTTAAGCTTATTTAGGCAATTATTAATTTCAGTGCTCATGTTTCTCCTTTGGTGGATCGGCCCCAGCACAGTTACTTTCTGTGGAAACCTGGATTTTGTTCCATATAGCAACTGTTTCTGTCCAAACCTTCTTTTGAATAAGTGGCACTAATGCAGATCTCACTATTTCACATCCAGTTTATTTCAATTCACCGTAAATACAAATTTTAAACATTCAGTTTGAATTTTAGGTATTATTTCTTCATCCCATTGTTCACAGTGTTATTTACAGTTGCAGCTATGCCCGCAAATGGAGTCCTATTTCAAAGTTGCTACTCATTGACTAAGAGAAATCACACATTAACACAGGTAGTTGCACTGTTAATGTACTGCCACTTGATTTGCTAGCTTAGAGAGCAAATGAAACCACAGAAATAGCTCCATGTTCACTAAATGAAGGGCAGACTATGTCTACACTACCGATTTGGGCTTTGGAGGCAATCACATTTACACATAAACATCCGCTACTTCTTCCCTGGATCTCTGAGTTGCTATGACAAAGTAAATCTGGAGAGACTGACCATAACTGCAATTCCCACTATACCTGATCCTACTCTGAAAAAAAAGCTGAGAGTTTGCCATTGGATCTGAAGAGGAGGACACCTGGTTACACTTACTTTCTGGGAAGCTTTGAGTATGTAGCACTGTCAACTCTGGCACTGCCACCAGCAGGAACGCTCCCTGAATTATCAGCAAGAGATTGCTGTTTTTTCTCCCCCTCCCAGCAATACGCCCAGTCTCTGGGCATGCTATTTTTTAAAGTATATTCTTTCCTCTTCTAGATATAGCATCCTTTCTATTATTATAGCCTTTGAAGTGATATTTGTGTCTATCTTAACTTGCAAATTTCTGTTCAAAGGGGTGGGGTGGTGTACAAAGGTTTTTTTGGAGAATGGAGAGCTTGTGAAACAGGCCAGAAAATGCTTTTTCTAGCAGATAGTGATGGAAGCAGAAGTTCAGGATCTCAGTCCAACTGCCTCATGACAGTGACTCAGCTCTCCCACCTAGAAAACAGAGCACTCCGCTCTCTGGCCAGAACCAAGCACCCAGAACCTCTTTTAAGTGCCATGAGATAAAGGAACATCAAGACATCACAGCTGAAAACTGCTGTACTATTATTTACACGAATATATTGTATGATCTGGAGTCCTAATCAGGAATCCAGGTCATCACTATGTATACAAAAATAAACTCAGCAAATTTTGGGAGCCATAACCGCTATTTTATGGACTCCCTTTGCTGAACATTATTTTGTTTATAGATACTTGTCAAAAGTCAAGAACAAACACCATGAAAGAAACCCTGTAAAATTAGAAAACCTGATGGATCTACATTGTGATGTACTAAAACCAGAAGATGAAACCCTGATACCATGCCATATTATGGATCTAGATCATCTGTGGTCACAAAACTGCTAGACAATGCCTAACTTTATGGAAGAAATGACAAAAGATGTAAAATTAAGAAACAGTGTATACTTGAACTGCCCACTCTTATGTTGATGCAAGAATCCGAGACATTGATTATTGAAGAAAAGACAACACAAGAGCCACTAGTGATCCTTCTCTTGGCACACAACTAAACACTATCCCTTTAGCAAGCCACTGACTGCCATACGCTTTTGCTGGCTCCAACAAAAAAGCTCACATTTTCTAACAATAACAAAACTTAAGCTCAAGTTTACAATTCTCTGGGATAACAGGAAATCTCCCTGTGATGGAGCTAACTTTCAGAACTGGACAATGAATGAGACCCCTCTTCTGGCAAACGAGGTAGTTTTCATTGTGATTTAGACAAATCTCGCTGCTGAAACAGCAATTCTTAACATACTTTACAACTGAATAAGCTGTAAACATTTTTATTTGATTGGATCAAAACATATTTTTTATCATTCTGAAACTTTTTCTTTAAATTCTAACACAAATTTCTTATCTTTTAATGTAAATGTCTAAAAGTTTCTACAAGAAACATGACTCCCACTTGAAAATCTGAAATTATTTTCATCCGGGTTTTATGAAAAAACACCAAAAAATCTGAGAAGTTTTCAGGCAGCTCTCCTGGTAAGAAAGACATTTTCATGGAGATCACAAAGCTAAGCGGGTACCAGAGGGGAGCTGGAAGGGCACTACCGGAGTAAACTCGGTTTCAGGACTTGACACAGTAATTTTAGAACCTGCCTCTCCTTCCACCTGCTGGCTTATTCCTTATCTACATTAATGATGTGCCTCCTCCTCCCCCCCCTATTCAAACTGCCTATAAACTTGTCCAACCCTCAACTCGTGCTCCCCAAAACTGTATCTTCTCATCAACTTCTCCTGATAATATTCTTCTCTATCGCCGTATTTTGCTTTTAACCTTTGACAGAGCGCAAGCTGGTTTTATCAGAGAAGAGATTATACTTAGAAGTTTTCAGCATTAAAGGAAAAGGTCTCATAGCTACAGGTAACCAAAACCATACAATCTCAACCGTAAGAGCTGCTTTTTATCCTCAGCCTCCAAATTCTCAGTATGCACACTCTAGCAACACATCATATTTTGTTCCCATCACTTATTTCAAGGCCCTGATGGGACTTGTGGGTGATAGACACAAAGCACGACATTTAAAGCCTCCCAATATTTCTGGAAAGTAGGTGAGAATAACTGAGTTTTCAAGACAGGGAAGCCATGGAAAAAAATTCAGGACTTTATCATTGACTGTTTTGGTTTGCTCATGTAGAAGTTGTGAAAACAATGTGAATTTTTTTACTACAGTTGTTCTTGCAAGCAGGAAATTAATTAATCTGTCTCCAGTTCTGTTTATTCATCAGCCAGGTGCACCCTTGCTAAGGGCTAAGGAAAGAACGTGGGATGTCATGAATTTCTCTTCACAGCTACAAACCACAGCCTGTTCACAATCTGAAAAGTTCCTGAAAACTACAGATGAAAAATATGAAGCAATATGAACTTAAAAGGAAAAAAAAAAAAAAAGAAAAAGAACAGGCACAAGTAAATCCTGCAAAGGCATACCGCTTTCTAGACAAAGGGCAGCTGTCAGCTGAATACCTTCAATGAAGAAACCAAATGATCTCTTTTGTAGAAAATGACAGTGGAGGATTAAAATGAAAAGTGGCCAAATAATTTACATGAGATGAGAATCCATATGATAGTAAAGAATGTAGATATCCTTGAAGTGGTTTCATTTCAATAACACTGAAGCCTAGAAAAATTGCAGATTCAGAGAAACCCTCTTTCTTTCAGGGATAATGTGCTTAGGACAATGACGGAGAGAGAATCCATCTCAGCCCTGGGCTCTGTAATGGAAGTAAACGCATTCCCCCACACACTTTACCAAGGTGCCCCTATCTGAATTCCTGCAATAGCTGCCAATCTTTTTTTGCTCGGCTGTACGGCTTCTGTTATCCAGGCTGAGATATCAGATGCATTAAGCAATGCCTCAGTAGTGTTCCTGATAATCCACAGTGGAAGTTTTGCTGCTTCGTATCAGCTTTGCAGCTGCCAGGGAAGTGTTTGAAACGACCCAAGGTATGGAGCAGTGGAAGGACGGCCAGGTCTGGTGCTTTTTCATAGGGCTGCATGTCAGACACAAACAGATAAAACCCCAGAATTGCTCAAAAGACCCTGGTTTGGGGAAAGGCTTAGTTTACAGCATGACATAACGGTTAAAGCTTCAAAGAGTGGAAGTGATTCAAAGTAGAGAGGCTTAAATGTGTTTCAGGGTAACAATTCACTGCAGGTCAGCTGCTACAGCAGAATTACACACACTCAAGGTGAGGTAATTCAGGTATGTGTACATCAGGGCAATCTCTCTGAAAGAAGTATAATTTACCTTGCAATTAACGGGAGGTAAGAATACGCAGATGGATATTTATTGAAGAACAGCAGACATGCTCCAAGTCCGCTCCCTCACTTTGTGTTTGCGTCTCTGGGTTCCCACTCCCATCAATGCAGGAGGTACCCAGGAGCAAAATATCCCAGCACTCTTGCTGGGGCTCTAACTCCTCCACCGAAGACCATCTTTCCTGAGACTCGGGCTGCAGTCCAGCTTAACACAATTTAAGCACAGACTGACAGGAATGGTGCTATCCTCTCCTTCATTCCCTTTTTGTGGAAAGGTTTTCTGCCCAACTGCTTCTCTGGTCCAGCTTTCCACACGTGCCAAGAGCAGTGGTTGTGCAGCCAAGGGAGGCGGGTAGGAGATGGCTTAAACATGCAGCTGGGACCAGTTCCTTCAAGGGTAGCTCACACACATCCTCTTCAACTGATGCTGAAAGCAAAGCCTGAGTGATGGGCTCGGCGACCAGCCCAGGGACATATGAAAAAAAAAGAACTGCCCATTTTTCCCCGGCTCCCATCTGACCCTTGTTGATGAACAGAAGATCTTGCTGCCACCATGGACTGGCCTCCCTGCCAAACCCTCTGGTGTCTCAAAATACGTGAGAGCGCAAGCTGCTCTTCTGTCTTCGATAAGACTGCCTGTAATTTCAGCTCCCTATCTGGTTTCCCTCCAAACTGTACCTCTGCTTTCCACTGACAAGTTACATAAAACACTCGAATATAGTTACCTACTTTATCTCTCATTAGTGTATTTATCAACATAGTATCACCCAGTAGCAAGAGGTCATTGTTTCAGTCTTTGTGGCTTTTAACAGAACTATTATTCAGGCTGTCAAATCAATGGAAATATTTCTGAAGTTAGTCTGTCATCTGTGCCTGAGATCTTATCTCTGTGTGGCATGAGACAGACTGTCAGAGAAGTGACATTCAAAGCATAATCTCATCAGAAAGTGTAATGACTAGTTTTATTTCCTGGTAAATTCTGGCCAAGAAGATCACTAATGCCATTTTCAGCGAGGTCAACAGATGACACCATCTATTTTATCTACTGATATTTCTACAGATTCTATAATAACAGTATGCATGTCAACTAAACAGTTCACCCCACAATATATAGTAAAGTCATTTCTATTTTAGACAGCAAAATTAAAGCTCAAAGACATCCTCTATGGAGCTGAGGATCACACTGAAGACACCATCTTGTCTTTTCCCAGAACTGCAAAATGTAACCACCAGTTTAGTTGCTACAGGAAACATCTGGTGATCCACTTTTGCACTTGAGATCAGCCACGGATGAGAACAGCAGCTCCCTGGATGGAAGTAGGTGAACATGAATCTAGGCATTCCTGCAGCATCAGCTCAACTAGACCTTCCATCCAGGCAAAAGATAAATTTAAAAAAAAAAATCCCAAACCCAGAAAAAACACTGATGAACACAATGGCTACAGCGCTCTACTGTTTTCCCTACAGCACTATCATTCAGCTAATGGCTTTCATAGGTCTGTGGATTTGAAGGACTGACGAAACCACTGTAGGACTCTAGCCTGACCTCTTCTACAGCACTGACCAGAGGTTTTGCAGCAATTCTGGCATTAAGCCCAGATCTTCCTTCTGTTCAACCTACAGAGATATCCAGTCCCAACATAAAAATTTGGTGTTTTATCCAATACAGAATCTACCATAACTTTCAATAAGCTTTGGAACCAAACTGTAAAAAGCCTCATTCTTTAAAAATCTGTATCTCATTCCCACCTGGAGCCTTCAACCCCAGGATATTACCATACTCTGTCCAGGAAGAGAACAGTTTTTAAGTCTCTCACTGTAAGAGATGTTTCATTCTCGTACTTCTTCTCAAGGACAGGGCAAATTTGGAGGAGAGATCTCAACAGGATTAGATGACTTAGAGCACCAGACATATATAAATCATAATTATTTCACACCTCAGTATGTGTTTGTGTACGTAAGTTGCATAGTCATTTCAGTACACATTAAAAAAAAAAACGGTAAAACGGAGCTGACTCTCTATTCCAGTTTTAGAAATCAGTGCCTAAACTCTGAGACAGTCATTTTACTAATGTTTCTTAGCAGGAACCTACTCTGCAATGTAGATTAAAACACCAAAAATACACCTTGGACTAGCGTGCATAAAACTGTATGACCTTCAAAGCTACTAGAACATCATGAAGTTTCTAATTTTTTAAAAATAATTTTCTCAGTATTTTGACAGTGGTCTCAAGCACCAACACAATCCTATCAAGCTGTTAGTATTATCCTAAAATTTGTTAAAAAACAGAATTAATTGATAATAGCTCTGAAAGCCTCATACTTGCAAAAGATAATATATGCCTCCTAATCTATAGCACCCTACTGTCAAGATAATTAACAATTAAAAAAAGAATAGTTAAGACATCGGAGGTGGCGATTTACTCTTCCTTGTAATTGGATTTAATGATAAGAGTATTTTTGAAATTACACAACAGCTCTCTTCCAAGTTGAAAGATTTGGAGTTTTTAGCATTTTGAAACATGCAGGTACTTCCTGCTTAAGGCACCAACTTGAAGACACTGACAGCAGACAACGGCTACAATTTTATGACAATCCTTAAACTTGATGGCATCGCAGACTCCCAAAACCAACACAGTTAACTAAATCGTTCACAAAATAAAAGGGGGAAAAAAAAAAGGAAATTTTTTGAAGCCAGCAAGTAACTAACACATTAAGACATGATAAAGTGAGAATTGTTCTGTAATATTTCAACAAGTGGTTGGTGTGAGCATACAGCACCTTCAAAGCTCTTCCTAACAAGCTATCTACGCATGAATAATAGTATCTCTTGTTCTCCTTTATTTACTTGCAATATTTAAATTGAGACCTACACACTACAGGGATATTTATGTGCATTAAATCCTCTGGACTTAACTGATTGATAAACAAGACCTTTATGAAGATAACTGTGAAACAAACATCTCATCTACATTTTTTAACTTTGTACAGGGGAAGAGTTATTTAAGTTTATTATTTTTATATTATATACATGTGCGTATATATATATAAGAATATATACATATCTATGTGTGTGTGCGTATATATATAGATAGATAGATTATCTAGTTCTCGCAAGGCAGGCAAAGCTAAGGCAGGGTCAGATCAGTCCATGGATGAAACATTTGCATGAAGTGGTGAGACTCTGCAGAAATCAGCCCCACCACTTCAGTAAGAGCCCACCCACTGGTAAGGGCTGTTTTGCTGCTTGGTGACCAACATTTCCAATGAGATGTACCGTAATCAACACTGTGGTTATTAAAGACAGAGGATTCCAAGGCTTTATATGGCAACACAAAAAAACAGCAAAACGTACGACTTGGATTTTACATTACTCAACCCAAAACATCATTCTCTGCTCTCTTGGAAGAAAATATTAAACTCATCAGAGTCAGAACTCAGTTCTCGGCTCATCTAAAGTAAGGTATTTCTAGAAGAATAGCCTATCTTTGCCTCAAAATTGTGCTTTAATGGAAAGTTCAGTACTGGATCATCACAAAAAATGTATGTTCAGAATGTCAAGTGTAGGCAGCAAGGTCCCTCAAGTTGTTACTCATTTAGCCTCATAAGGTCAAGGTTTTCAAAATTTTATAGTCCTTCTGGCTATGAAGCCTGAAGTCCCACTTTGTCCTAAGCTTCCAGGAGAGGAAAAATACCAATCATGAGATTTGTGATAAAGCTTAGTATGAGCTGACAACTTCCAACATAATCACTAGCATTTCCCCTCAAAGATCCGCAAGTTTTTATTTTTCTATTTCCAGTATTGGACCAGACTCAGCCCCGCTCAGAAGCACACAGACAGCCACCATTGCTGCTGCATTTTCAGAAAACAAACATTGACTAGACTAATGAAAGCATCCTGTAGGACTCAAAAGACAAGAAAAGGCCAATTCTTGCAGGATATCCAGCACCTATCCAGGATCAAAGCTTCTGATATTGGGCTCCTTACATATATTTTTCCTGATGCCTAGTACCTCCAAGATCTGGACCAGAACTATTACTGTAGTATCAAGTGCTGTACAGACACAAAGCAGAAAAGTTTTGGGTTTTTTTTTAATCAATCTATTCTCTGCCTTGCAGCCTCAATACAACCTTTATATCCATCTGGATGGATATAAGCAAACAAGAACAAGAAATAATGAATCAACATAGGCCAGCATGCTATTTGGTTAAGCTACTATGGTGCCAAGACCAGCTGCATGAGGTTCTTTGTAGACATCATAGCAAAGAAGAAAGTTTAAGGAAAGTTTTAAGCAATGAGGTAGTTTTGTGGATCATTGAAGAGTACTACTTCTCAAGTCTGGCAGCAGCAACTTCTTTTTATTTATTTGCTACAGATTATTCAATGACCATTCACCATCCATGGGGAAAGGAAATAGCTGNAATGCCATTATTTGTATGCCTATAGGATTGCGAATAGTTACCTTGGCAATAATAAGCTCCCAAGGACTCAAAAGTATTACTTCATTAAGAAACACCCATCATACTTTGTATTTCAAGAGCGCTTTCTATAACCAGATCACAAAGCCCTTAAAAGTATTCTGAAACTGTGTTCTTTAATCTTATTCTTTAATATTAATTGAAGAATTTACAGGTAGAAGAACAGCAAAGTTAAAAGATACAGACACAAGAAACCAGCTGCAGAGCTGTGAAATCAATCCACTGCTCCTTACTCCTAGATTTGTGCTCCCTATCATGAACCATGTTTTTTGCCGCTCTAGCTCAGAATAGCCAAGTTCCCCAGGGACAGTCTCTTTAGGAGGCATGACTTAAACAGTACTGGTAGTAATGCTCTAAAATCAACTGAGGAGTTGTTGACTGTATGTCCTATGTCTAGAAAAATAAATTATTCTTATAATTTTTGGACCTCAGTAAAGCATTTGATACATTTACAAATGGGAAATTATTCATAATTTTGGAAAAGACAAAGATTACTACAAGTATGAGATAGGGTAGAAAGGAGACATGTAACCAAGAACTGGGCTGAAAATTTAAAAAAATTGCTTGCAAGACGGCTATCAGTGATATTCGTCAAGTAGCATCTCTGGAGTATCTTAAGAACGAAAACACTTAATGATCTTGACACAAAGTCTGAACATGGTAATGAAATCTGCTGATGACAAAGTCAGAAGCCATGTCAATACAGGGAATTGGAGTACCATAAAAAGTAATAAGACAATCCTAAGGGCAAGAACTAAAAAGAAATTTAACAGTGCAGTATGCAAGGTCATACACTTTGGGAACAACAACAAAAAGATCATCAGCTGGAAAGATTGTTTTCTCTTAAGTCAGTATGATCAAAAGACACAATGCAACAAAACCACCAAAAAGGCAAAGCCTGATATAGCTGAGGATGCCAGCTATTTCCTATCTAGAAAGAAAAGCATTAAAATATTTGCACGAGACCTCACCTGGACTATGTACAATCCTGGTCTCCTGCATTCAAAAGAGATGAGTTTAAAACTGAACATCTCAAAGAGCAATCATAGGATGACAGGGGAATGGAAAGCCTATCTTGCAAGAGATACAGCGTGTTTTACCTGAGCAAACCTCAAGGCAGAGATGAGGTTATGGGGATGTAACATGAAGGGGACCAACACTGGAGACAAGAGATGGAGGTAAGGATTTATTTTAGTTAAATGATAATATTGATCCAAGAAGGATGGGTCACAAACAATCTCAGGAATTTAGATATTTAACTGCTGAAACAATAAGAGCCTGCTGGGTAGCCATCTCCCAACGGGTTTTGTACCCTTGCCTATACCTGCTTCTAAGACAGAGAATTTAATCAGTTTCTGAAAGGGATGTAATAAAGGTTGACTGAAACAAGAGAAGCTGGACATGAAACTGGAAGTCCCAGTCCAACGCTCCTGTGATTAAGAGAAAAATCAAGAGGCATTTAGAAATTGAAAGAGCGCCAGCCTATGTACATAACCAGCAACAAATGCTGATGTTTTTTCTATATGTTTTGAACTTATGTGCTCTATTTTCTCATTCTTTTTTCTCTATAAGGAAATCATTTTAAAAAAGCTCTTTGGAACAGGTCCATGTCTTCTATTCTGTTGAAAGAGTTCCTCACAAACAGCACAGTATTCAAAACAAATTAAAACTTAGGCATGTTCCAAAGGAAAAACAAAAAAAAAAAGGTCAACTGTGCTATCCTGGACTACCAAAAAAAAAAAAAAAAGAATCTAGGACATGGTAGTGACTTTTGTGGTTAAAGCCCATATGGTTCTCTGATAAAGCATTCTTTTTAGTCTGTTTAAAGTGCTCCACAGTCTGACCAAAAGCCCATAAATACATGATGCAACATACTTAAGAGTTTTACTTAGGAGTTTTCCTCCCTCACTTCTCCTCGTAATTACTCTGTTTATTACTTGTATAAAGACCTCACATCTGTTACTAGATGGCAGAGAATTTCCTTTCACTGAGGTAGGTTTGGACTCTGTTCAGAGACTAGCTGCAGCGAGAGTCAGCAGGAACACTTTGCATACTTCTAGAAACCAGAAATGGGAAAATCCAACAGTGCTTTGAGCTGGATGGTGCTCACATATACTCCATGCTGACAGCATCAAAGCAAGAGGTGACAAGGTGCCAACCTCATTACTAATTCTTTCCAAATGCTTTCCAGATCACTCAAGAAGTTAATTTTTTAATTCGCTTAAGTAGGTTTATTCCATGGATAATATTACATACAGGTCAGGTAAAATCTCACTATGAGCGATGACTATCCCTTCTACCTGAACTTGGACCTGGAACGACCCTTCTTGGCAGGTCGGGGCTGTCTAGTTCTTTGTCAGGACTTTAAGCAGGCTGAAAAAGAGCCAAAGGGAGAATGATCACAGCTTTACAGTCACTTGTGCTTGTCATTGCCCAGGGAGCCATTTGCCACTGCCTTACCTGCTAAACTTCCCAGGAGTCTGCTCACAAAGAGCGAGTACGCTCCCCAGCGTTGTCTCAAGCTCCTTCAGTACAGACATAGAGACAGCAGAGTGTAACTGTTATACTCTTGCACCAGAGCACCTCCAAAAACACATCACCTTTACACAGGTTGTAATATGATGAAGAAATTTTGTTCCCCACAGCCTGCAGTGACAGTCATTATAAAATAGCTACACAAAATGTAGACTGTATGTGCCAGGGTCCAGTTCATACAGATTCTGTGACAAGTATGTCATGACTTTCCCTGCCTCATGAAATCATGTTAACAGGTAAGAAAGTAATGATGTAGCTAATTAATATGAGCTTTTTGTTACTACTCGATTCTGCATACTTTAAACAGAACAGTCATAGGAACAGGAATACCATGAAGGATTACAGAAAGCCTAGTGCTGGCACAGAAGAAAGCTCAGAGAGATAACCCACAGCACTAGACTTACACTTTTACACTGTCCTTACAGGAAGCAGCATCTAGAGGTCTCAACATGACTGTAGAGAGCCCACTGCACTAGGCTCTGTGTATGAACAGAATACAAGCCCTTGGCTCAGAGAAGTTGTGACCTAAAATGATTGGCTTTAACAGTCACATTAAACAGTGTTCTGGAAAGTGAATTATTTATACTGGATACAGATAATTGCTGTGAATTTAAAAAAATTAAACACTCCCACGATTGAACTTCATTTACTATCTTTGCAAAAAGCAGGGTAATGTGCAT
This sequence comes from Pandion haliaetus, assembly GCA_013401275.1. Classification (NCBI taxonomy): domain Eukaryota; kingdom Metazoa; phylum Chordata; class Aves; order Accipitriformes; family Pandionidae; genus Pandion; species Pandion haliaetus. The sequence continues at coordinate 79,874 of VYZV01035745.1, read as the reverse complement.
GGAAAAGAACAAATTCAAACTCCTCACACACATGACTGCTTCTAAATTAGTTGTAACTGTTCACGAAAAAGACACACATATCATTGTGGACCACTCTAAGAAAACATACTCTCAGTCAATACACAAAAGTGATCAGCAAACCCCAGATGTTAGGCTGGAGGTCAGAGAACATCGGAATCAGATTCAGCTGCCTGTATAAACTGGAATATTCACCCTGGAGATGTGGTAATCAGTTCTGCTCCTGTCCCTACTCACCTACCCTGGGTCACTAAAAATTGAAGGTAGAAATAGAGAAGGTCCAGAGAAGAGTAACAATGAATGTTATTAGAGGCAAGAGAAGACTTGCCATCTGCGAAGAGATAAGAGAAGGACTGTTTAGTTCAGAGAGGAGATAAATAAGCAGCACACTGATAGTAGTGTATACAATGAATGATCACGGGAAGGGAAACGCAATGTTCTTTCTTATTTTTTCTCATGATACTCAGGCAAACGGGACCTCCAACTTTTTAAACACATTTTAGCATATAAAATGAAACCAAGTATAATTAGTTCCACAGAAGTACCCTGAAGACCTTAGCAGGATTTAGAAGGAATTACGCATTTATGTGAATGGTAAGGATGCCCACAGCTGCAATTGCAGGATTAAAAAAAAATACAGGATAGGAGATAAGAGCTTTCGTCCACAGCCACATGGTTGCTAGCCATGTGTGAACTAGTCACATACTAGAGAGGATAGGTAGAAAGAATAGCAAACACCATCATCATTACCACCTGGGTTACTGCTGAGCATTGAAGCTTCAGTCACATGCCAGAACTCCACAGTGCTGGTGCGGTACCGGCACACATCGCAAAGTCAGTCCTTGTGTCAGGGACAAAAGATGGAGCTGGACAAGGCACTCAAGGACAAAATGGCCGATATTAAGCAGCCCATAGTTCATGGTGCACTTCAGACCTGCAATGTCACACTCATGTTTTCCTAGCAGGAACTCAGGTTGAATCAAGGTTGCCTCTGTATCTCCTCTCCTTATGCAATGCCCCAACACAGCTTTACATGCTGGGGATGGTCACATGAAATCACTGCATGGGCAAGCAGGGCAGCTGGATATTGCACGTGCAAGCATTCAGGGGTGCACTCCCAAGTATGGGGTCCGTGAGTTGGGTCACCCCAGAAGCCAGCAGATACTCTTAAAAACAAACAAGAGGTTAAAGAAGTAAATTTGGTCTTACAGATCCTTCCATACACTGGTGCTACTGGAGCCAGCAAAAATTACATTAGCCTGCACAGTAAGCAACAACCATGCCTTTTTACATCTTCACTGAAAGCATCTGGGCACTTACAGAGACTTCCAATCCCATATATATGACAATTGCTTTGATGCTACGAGAAGACTCGGGATGAGATCCTGCTTCTCACCTTCATGAGCAGGGCGACAGAATACTGAAGTATCTCACCTGGTCCTAGAGAAATGCAGGAGAGTATCTGGACTAGAAAAGCACTCCCTTTCTTAAAATGTGGGTTTATTGCACCAGACAGTGCTGTTGCAGGTCACACTGACAAGGCTCCTTTTGCAAATGTTGATTTCAGTTATTTTGACCTTGGCAGATACAAAAATTTTATCTAGTCTCTGCTGCAAGGAGTTGCCCCTCCCACACATCATCTTTTTATTATTTTAAAAAAGAGAGAGAGAAAATAAAAAGATACAAAAAGCATCTAAGCTCCCAGAAAATAAAAATAACTCATTAGGTGCTGGATCCTTCAGGTGACCAGAGTCTGGCAAGCACTTTGGACAGACATCCTTGCATTATATTTTACTGCATGCAATCTGCCAAACAACTGGGATTTGCTTACAGCTGATTAGAATAGAAAGCTTGCATATTATGCATGTCTAAGAGGGAACATAGCTTGATCTAATGCAAAATAAGGAAGATACTGTGTAGCAAGCATAAAATGGCTGCTCTTGCATTTTATGAAGACATACAGCAATGACCCTGAGCCAAACCACTTGAACTTTCAGACAATAAAAAGATCCTGCCTGTGTCTAAACTGTAAAGTGAACTTTACTGAATGCCTTTGCAAAGTGCCTGCACTCACAGATGTCAAAGCATTTCACAAGCATGAAGAGCAAACAAAGATCCTAAAAAACCACTCCCTTCCTATGTCTCAGGGGACTGAGTATTACTAACTTGAACCTCCTATTGCAAGCTGCTAAAAAACTCCTTATGATAGAATAGAAAGAGATGGAAAATAACATAAAGAAGTCACCTGATGTTTCCCTCTGCATTAAGATCAAGTGTATCGGAACCATCCTGACAGATTTTAGCTGATTTGCTCCTGAGAAATGTTCCATAATTTCTGTAGATAACCTGCTTAGTGCTCAACCATTCCTAAAGTTAGAAAGTTTTTCCTAACACAAATCTTCCTTGGTAACCCAAGACTCATAGGCTTTTAGCACCTTGCTCATCCTTTCTTTGGTTTGGCTCAGTCTCCCAAGCAGGTAGTAGATATTTTACAGTTGAGAACGGTGAGTCACTGAAAGGTTCAGTGACGTCTGAGGGTCACAGGGACAGCAAAGCGTAACTCTCAGCACTCCTCACCTCCCAGCAGGCTGTGAAACAAACCTGTGGAAGATGAGCAGCATTCCCGAGCCAGCCGGTAGACATCATTATATCGATGAGAAACTGATGTTCTGTTTCTAACAATGTACAAGCCTAATGGAAGAGGCCGAAAGACATTACTTCCTGCTCTGTTGTCAGCTTGAAAAGGGAGAAACGCAATGAATCCAAAACTTAAATCTCCTCCAAAGCCTTGCACAGGAAACTTAGATCCCCTATGGGGCCGGTATTAAGGTTCTGCTAGAAGACATAACTAAGAGTAATGGGATGAAATTAACTAAGAAAATTTCCTAACTGAATTTCAGGAGCTAATAGAGCTCTCATTTTCCCCAGGGAAGCCGTGGAAGCCCCAGCGCTCAGGAGAGCTGCAGTAATAGCGCTTTCACAATCGGAAGAATTTCTAATAACGCATGTCAGGACTGATATCGCTCAGGGCCAGAACCATGCACAGGGCTGCGCTGGCCCAGCCCGCCAGCGGCTCGCTGGGACCATTGCAGAAGGTGCTTCTTTCAGGAGGGTAGACGATGCTAAGCCTTCTACAGCGTAAGCGTGCTGCTGATGGAAATGCAACAGTGACTGGTTTCAGCACAGAGATGACTTTCCTCGCCAGCTCAGGTCCACTTTAAAGGGGGAACAAGAATACAACCTGGTCAAATTAGATGAAGACTTTGGCAGTGATGCCAGGGTTAGTACATTCCTTCTCCTTGGCAAAAATCAAAGGACGCCTCTCCCATGATGCCAGCACAACTGTCAGCGTGACCATGCTTTTAACCAAACCAGGAACTCATCCAACTCAAACCAAATGAAATCAGGACAAAACCAAGCAGATCAAAAAAACACCATGAAAAATTTGTGTATCTTTTTGTTAAACTTCCCCTTCCCCGTGCTCTCAGTTGGGCATTGCTGTCATTTGCCCTGGGCCAGTTCTGGCACACCCTCATTGCATAGCAAGCTGAACCAATTCAATAAAATGCAGGGGAAAATAGAAAGGATTTATTTTTTCTGAACCCAGCTGAATTGGCTGGTATTTCAATCAGACAAGAAACATATCCGGCATAATGCAGGGTGGCAGGAGCAGGGAAACTGAGGAGGAGGAATTGAGAAGGGCGATGGAGACAGGATAACACCTAAGGATGAGATGGTGACAAATTGTTAATTCAGCTCAGCTATATCATGAAACTATACCCTCAGTATCTTGAAAAATCTAAACCCATTTTCTTATGAATAAAGTTGCCTTGGATCACAAAGCCAAGTGAAACACCTGACTCCATTTTACCATCTATGAAATGGGGATAATAGGCATCTATATCATCTAGACTTATTTAACCTAAATACATCTTTACAAAAGGATGCTTCCTGAGCACAGACAAGTGTTAAAATAAAAAAACAGACCCATAAAATCAAACCAAATAACCCTCAACCAGAAAGCAAAGTCCCTACTCCCTAGACAAACTGAAATACTTTCGACTGATGAATTATTCATTTTGTTTAGAGCAGAATTTACAGTTATTTTAATTTAATCTTTGGATAAAGCATATACTTAAAAAACAACACTCAACTCCCCCCCCCCATCTTTAACGGCACTTGACAAAAGTGCCTTAAAATGGGTATACAGTCATTGATTCTGCTGCCAATCTTAGATGTTTTTTTGCCTGAAAAAGAAGATAAACCTCAACTCCAACATACGATTAGAGGAGNAAAAAGATAGACAAGACAACACAGCTTCATTAAAGAACAGAAAACCCTAAAGGAATTTTCAGCTTCGTAGTTCTAATGAGAGGGATTGAAAAGAAGAAGTAAAGCAGAGAAAAGAAAAAAACCTTATCTTTGGGACAAGACGTAGGAAAGAAGAACACAAAACTGAACCAGAAAAAGACTTTGAAGTTTAACCTCAGGTTTTCACAGAAAGGACTACTGTAGTCTTAGCTCTGTTCCCGAAGGAGGGTAAGCCACACGACAACATCACCACACACAAAACTCAGCATATTTCATGAGCAGGAGGCTCAAGAAGAGAACAGGTCAAGGTTGATATCACTAGCACAGCAGCGAGAGGGAGCTTGCACTGCAGTTGTCTGAACCACACCTAGTCTGCAGTTAAATATAGAACTTTACTTTCTGGAACTATTGCTCCTCTTAACCTTCAGAGCATAAATATTCGGAGAGATATTTAAAAAAAATAGAAAGAAGAGAGGGAGAAAGAGACCTGAATCTATTGTCCAAAATCTAAGCCTAGCGACTAATAAACTACCCTGGGAGAATTTCCAAAAAAGCAGTAAAGACTGGAGAATTGAATTACAGAAACCACAAGCAGCATTCTGGAAATCCAGTATAAACCAATTAGTTTCTTTAATACACATACCCTGTATGCAGACACTTATGTACATTAGACATTTAAGTATATGTGCTGGCCCTAACTTTAATCGTAATTATATCAGGTTGGCACCAATATAATAATTAATTGCACTGGAATTTTTGTTGATTTAAATCTTTTTTAAAAGAAAAACTAGCCCTTCAGCCCTTACCCTTCTCATTCGGTTCATGGGCCAAATCCTGACCAGTGCTGTGCATTTTCAGTTGGAGAGCCTGCTCCTAGAACTCTAATTTTTGCAATTAAATTCAGATTCCTTCCTTGAAGTGCTCTCGGCTGGTTTGACACATCGACTTTTAGTGACTGCATTTCTTACCAACTGAATCCAAGACAAAAGCACATACCACAATTAACTGATAAAGCAGCCCAAGACTTTGATCCTCACCCAAAAAAATGTTTATAGAACTTCGCAGCAACATTTCAGAAGTTTATAGGAAGTAGTAGTTCTGCATTACCTACACAAGAGTTTCCATTAAGGTCTAGATTCAGCCCTCTTACCTTCAGGCATTTTAACTAAATCACGAAAGTTAGGTCTAACTGCAGAAGGCTCCCCTTTTGTAGGCAGAGAGGAAGGTGCATATAGCCCTCATATGAGTTGCATTAGTGGGACAGAATTGTCTTCTGGATCTGTATTTCTCATTGCTGAATAGCTAGAAGCCTAGATGAACAAGCACTTTACTAAGGTTCCCAAATACAAAGCTCAAAACTAGGTGCCTAAATCCCTGTGTGCACCAACAGCACATCAAGATGCTGCAGGACATACAAATGCAACGCAATGAAACTTGTGTTTAAGGAAAACAGTCCATTAAACTGAGGAAGATGCCTCCACTCACAGTCAAAACTTAACGCTTCAGAGGTAAATGCAAATTCCAGAGAAACGGCACCAGACCACATGCAATGCTAAACACCATTTTAGTGGGCCAAATGCTTATTCCTGACCCTATGGCATCAAGTGAACCTGATCTGTTTGGGCCAGACAGCCAGGAGTCTGGTTACCTTCATCCTGGCTGCTGTTATGAGTCATATTACAGACAAGCCTGGAAGATTCCAGTGACTTGTAAGTGAAATTAGTTAGCTTCCTCCTAGGGCTCCCAAGAGAGTGGTTTTCTCCCACTCTTTCAAAACTTGTCACATAAAACAGCTCATCCTTACAGCCCAACTAGGCCTATAAAGTGTAACAGTTAAACAATCATATTCCCAACTTGCTTTATGATGTAGTTTCATTGTCATACAAAGCTTTTACCATGGCTCGAGTTTACTGTGTTCTTGCCTCAAGTAAAATTCCTCAGCCATACTTTCCGGTACCCACACACAAGGCTGTGAAATTCAGTGCTCGCGGTGACCTAGCAAGGGCTTTGCAAATTAATATTAAAGGCAGCATTAAAGCAATGTTGCAGAAGCCTCCATTAAACAGCAGAGTAAGAAGAAAACCCCAGCAGTGAAGACCTTACAGAGCACAAGACACAGCGAACAAACCCAAGAATGACAAAGAAGCAGAAAGAAGGTAATGAAAAATGAGATCAAGTGATTATGTACCTGCATGCACAACTGGATGATTTCCAGTGTCAACACTGACTTGCCTTTTTCCATATACAAAACAAAATCTCACACCTTTCTAACAGACACATACCAAACCATTACAGGTTGTCTGACTTCTTAAGAGTGTCACAGCAGATACTGGCTTTAGAAGAGAGCTGAAGGAGGAAAGGGTAGAGCTTGCTTGCTTAGCTTTCTCTTCCTGCTCTGTGGTTCCACAGCACCTAGCACAAAGGTGTCTAATGCACTATCACGATTCAAACAGCAAATAATAGCAGTTATCGCACTTTAGTCCAGACAGAAACCAAGGAGGAAAACAGCCATGCCCAAAGAGCTCTAATCCTACTTCAGAGTAACAAAGTATTTCACACACAGAGGATTAATAAGGAGATGGTACTGTCCTGAAGGTACGCAGAGCTGTAACGTTTCTGTCATTCAACATACTGAAATCAGGAGTCATACAAGCATTTTAAAGTGCTAAAGATCCTATACTGCACATCGTACTGCCTATGCGGAGAGGGACACTAGAAAAAAACCAGTCCCTTGTACTAGCAGATTTCAGGTTTTGGCATTAGTTGGGTCTTGCAAAGCAGAACAGATTTCAAACATTTACATTATTTCCTTTGGGGAAACATTCAGCCAAAGCTGAAAACATCAGTGCAGTGCCAGGAGAGGACAGGGAAATAAACACTTAGTTACTGGTCTCAGCCCTGCAAAGACCCCGTGATGGCCTGTGGCCACATGGAAGTATGTCCACCTTGTGTGTAAAACGGCTTGGGTCCCTGAGGGAGCTCAGTATTTCAGTCTTAGGTTAGGCAAAAGGAGACGCTCTCCTGCTCCTAGTCAGTTCCAAAGACCCTTGTGCAAGCAAGAGGAAAGAGAAGCATTACACAAAGGGCAAAAGCACATCTTAAAAATCTGCTGGCCAAGGACTCAATGGAGTTGCAAACCAGAGAGGAGTGTAGCACGCACAGAGTCATCTGGTGCTTTCATGGAAAGGAGCTTCCTCATGCTCTCAGAGGGAAAAAAACTCCTCCCAGCCATTTAGCCCTTAACAGAAATAAGCATTCATCCCTAGACTACGTTTGAGTTCACTAGCCCTTTTCTATTATACAGTATTATCCACAAAAGAGACATTACTGTAAGCAGAGGGAAAGGCAAAGCACATAGACAGCCAGGAGACCAGGCTCAGAGAGTGCTTCGTCTCTGCAGGACTGAAGAGCTGGGAGCTCTAATGATCACCTGCCACTCTGCATACGTATTTGAAAGATCCACTTTGCTCTGTACTGTTCCCAGCTCATGTAAAAGGGTTCTAAGAGCCTTTTTGGACAAGGAATCTACCGCTTGTTAGGCAAAGTTCTGCATGCTGAACAACTATAGTGCTGCCAAAATGCCAGTATAAACTTGTCCTGGTTTCAGCTGGGATAGAGTTAATTGTCTTCCTAGCAGCCGGTACAGTGCTAAGTTTTGAGCTAGGTATGAGAGGAATGTTGATAACGCACTGATGTTTTCAGTTATTGCTCAGTAATGTTTAGTCTAAAGTCAAGGCTTTTCATCCTTTGATGCCCAGCCAGCAAGAAAGCTGCAGGGGCACAAGAAGCTGGGAGGGAACACAGTCAGGGCAGCTGACCCAAAGTGACCAACGGAGTNAAACTATAAAATAACATGATACAAATGAGCAAATAAATCACTAAATTGGGAAAGGAGAAATGTAGAATGTAAAGAGTGTGCAGACCCCCACCAAGACAGTGCCTGGATTAGGCTAGATGGAAGGGTTTCTGCAAAAGCAAAGGAAGAGCTGAACACCAATACTCTCAGACTGTGCTAAGGACAAGATGTCTTAGGGGCTACAAAAAATGACATATTGTCCAGAGAAGTGTAACATCTTTTTAAACAACAAAAGGGGTGAAATAGCATCTCCTACTCTACCATTGAGAATCAAACGATTACACTGTTACTAACTTGCATGATGCTAAAGCACATCTCTGAAAAATGAAGCTGGCGTTCAGCAGAGCAGGAAAAAGGATACTTTTATTGGCTTTAAAATGCCCATCTCCAAAACCCCAAAGTCACATACCTTTCCATAACAGCCAGGCACTCCTTTCTCCATGTGAACCGACTGCCTCGCCGTAGTCTGAAGGTCCCAGAGGTAGCTGTGACTGGGGGAGGCGTCTGTCTCCATTCTGGCTCTTCTATTGGGATAGGAGCGGGTCTCATGCTTAACGTAGCCCCTAAGAATAATAAATACTGTGTTTCCTAGTGGATTAAAAATCATGCCCATTTTCTCACTCCTGCTCATGAAAAAAAGACAAGACAGATGATGAAACCATTCAAACTAAAAAAGTAAAGCATTATCAAACAAAGACACCTTAAAGATACAAAAAGCCAGCTAGAGTTCCCATCCCCAACCTCCAAGCCAGAGAGGTATCAGGTGACCATGGAAATCTAAGGGACACGTGACTGAGCTGACAGCCACTTAGGAAAAGTTGTCCTGTCTTCATCAAGAGGAAAAACGTCTTACAGAAAGGGTGAGCTATGCCCCAGCTGGGATTTATTTAGGTTGCGCTGCTACCTCTTCTGCCTTAAAACAGGAAATAGCAGGTTTCTATTTAATTGTACAGTGGTCTCAGGAAGCAAAATGTAAATTTATACCAAAGGTATTTCAGTGCATCCGAAGAGCTGAGTAAACACCTGAAGTAGCTCCACTGATAGAAACACAGCCTGTGACCTGTGCAAACACAGGCTCCAGAATGCCAGGTTGCCTGAAAAAGTCACTGAAAGCAGATTAACATCACACCTTTCCTCTCCTGTCCCCCTTCTATGGATCTATTTCTCCTTTCAAGAAGCCTGAGCTGGAAAGCATCAAGCAAGAGACAGGACTTGGCAAAATGCCTTCAGGAAAAGCCCTCTGAAACTTACCCCTAATTCTTTTCACAACAGCCTCTCAGTTAATAAATCAAGACACACCGGGAGACCAATCCTTCCTACATCTCTCGGTGAGGATGGGAACCTGGTGTAGGACATTAGTACATAAAACAGGGTATGTTCTGAAGGACAGCTTTCTGCTCAGTGACTTCCCGTGGAAGGAAGAAATAGCTGTTCTTTTGTGCAAAAAATAAAAAAAACCCAGTTGTATGAAAAGATAAATCACCACCTATATCCCATATGCAAACTGAGCTCAACTCGAATTCATGCATGAACCAGCCTGGATAGATCCAAGAGAAGCAGGCAGCTCTGCTCACAGGATGAATACAGTATTGGGCACACGTAAAAGCAGGGCTGAGACAGCAAATCCCTCTGGGTACACAGACTTGCTCAGAATGGTTAGGATTTAATCATAAAAATATACTGTGCTAGTGAAACAACACTACTTGTTTTATTTAAAACAGAGTAAAAGGGTTAAGGGAACTTATAGTTTAACCAATAAACAAATTCCTACAGCTAAAAAGCAACAAATTAGCTATTTATGCATTTGGCTGTGTTCCTTTCCAGAAAGTACCTTCCTTACTGCCAGGGGCTTACAACTGTGTTAGGTAGTAGAGCCCAAAATAATTTAAAAATTTTACCCAGGAGAAGTCTATAGGAAGCGAAGCCCACCATCTCTGCCTTGCATGCAAAATGGACGATGACTCTTACTAATTCTTAGCTAACGAGCCTATACAGGTTACTTAGTTTCATTGACATATGAAATATTTCCTATATTGCCAATTTATTTGGACGCCATTTAAAGGCAGGTTCCTTATCTAGTCTTTCTAGTACTTGCACAGTTTAGGGGTCTGGGTCAGTATCAAGTTGCTAAGCTTTAAATACTCTTCAAAAACTAAAAAAACTTTTAAAAGAATTTAAAAAGAGGCAGGGGAGAACAGGACAAGAAATTAGCTTTCCCTGCATTGTCTTAGCAATATACTTTCATCACCTGAGGATTTCATTTCACAGCAAGAGTACAGGAATATCAGTGACACCTAACATCAAGGTAAGAGATGCAGAGTACTTCCATTAAAGTTGCCTGAGATTTTTCAGACAAAAGTTGAAAAAAAATCTGCATTTAAAGCATAAATTTGCTCCTGCTACTGATATGTTCACTTACTGAATATAAGATACTTTTTTTGTTTTAGTAGCCTTGATAGATCAATTCACCTATTCCTCTTTTCTATGGGGTAACATCAATGTCAGCAGCGGATAAAGAGAAGCATGCTGACAATTACAAGCAAGTACCCACCGCTGGTTTTGCACACACATAAAAACGGAAGCATCTGAGTGCCTACAGAGACCCAAAATGTGCTTGGATCTATGAGTCAAAAGTGGTGGACATATGCACTGCTGCCACGTTTGATAAGGTAACTATGGAGCTTTTCTTCATCCCCCTCAATTAAGTGAGCACTTGGGGATCCCCTTTATTCTGCTGTTCCAACGCTTCACTGCAATCTTCTCGCCACCCAACTCCACTTCTTTACAACTTAATAAGTTACATCCTAGTTACTAGGTCAGATTCGTTTTACAAACCCCTCAGCTTTTAAGAAGACGTGAAACCTCTCTTGAGCACAATGAGCAGAGCAAATGCAGTATGAGATTTTCATCTTAGTATATGCATCAAAAAGCAAGATTTCTATAAGGGGTAGAGAGGTGAACCATCTGGCAAGAACTCCTTTCACAGAGAAAAATGAAAAATGACAAATGACATCTCTCACTATCTGCCAGTGCAGGTACCTTTGGCAACTATATAGAATTTTCTTTGTGCAAGCTAGCATTTTCTCAAATGTGGGGTATGACTTTGGGGATGCTGCAGGTGCATCCTGGGGAGAGGAGGCAAGAGTGGTGCTCTCCAACTGGAAAGCAGCTCTATCTCTGTACTGAAAATTCCTCACAGCGAAGGCCTGCCTTCTCTCTGCACATCGCAGACACTATCCTGAAGAAAGAGCATTGCTCTTAAAAGTATCACATGCAATTGCTGATCCACATCACATGTCTAGGAGAGGCCCTGCCATACAGGGGCAACGCGCAGAATGGCGGGAGCAAGCCTCAGGTCACGTCCCAGCTCCAAGAAACCATTTAGTAGCAAGCCTTTGCAGCAAATACCTATCATATATTGTACTGATAAGAACAGATGTCACACTTTATTTTTAGCCAGACTGACCTGAGATCACATGATAAACACCCTTCAGTTACTACTGAGCCAGGCTAGATTTGAATCAGCAGCCTGCACAGCAAAAGGTTCCCTACTGAGCTCATTGCTTGGATGGAAAGGATCAGAGCAGGGACTATTTTCTCTGCAGCTCTGTAAGATAGTAAATCACCAACAATATATTTCCAGTGCAAATCTCGTGGGATATCCAGCCCCTGATTTCCAATTTTTTTTTGTAGGCTTTTCTTTTATAGCTAAACAAGAACTGCTAGGGAATAACACAAGAGATGCTGTATCTTGGTAATAACTACCTTTCTTTTCCCCTTTTGTTCAAGGAGGAAGAGCACATGGTTTTCTCCAAGGTGACCACAGCTGCCTTCCTATTACAGAAGACTGGCAGAAATAAATATCCAGCCTAAATAGAAGCAGTCTGTATCCATCTGTAACTTCAACACATCATTTCTAGGTGCTGGCTTCAGTTTGCAGTACACAGAAGCAAAAGACATGCTAAAGTTACTCCGTAACAAACTTTCCATGCCCAAGACCTAGTGCCAGCCAAACTAATCAGGCTAACAACTACCTAAAACCCATGGGCTCGGGAAAAATAGTCAGAACATTACAGGACTGTATGCACTCATATACTGGGTTCTGAAACAAATGCTATTTATCTACTGCCAAAATGCTCTCAGTCCTCTACAAAACACAAGAGATGTGATACCTGTCTGAAAAAAGCTCAATCTAAATGAAAAGCATCCCTATTAACTGGATTAAAGATCTTTCAAACACTAGCATTTAGCATTGACTTCTTCCCTTCAACAAAAAGCAGCCTTTCACCCTAATTGGCAGCCATTTCCAGAAAAATTTACAATCACTAGTACACTGGAATTTGCAGCATTGCTATTAATTCCGACATCACTCCTACCAGGAAAACGTTGATCAAGAGATTTTTGAGCAAGATTATTGCATATAGTAGGAAAATGTTCTGATCCATGAGACAAGTGTCTTTTGCAATGTTCCAGTCTGTTGTTGCCTGAACACTCATCACCAAAGATAGGAGAAATAGAGAAAGTACCCATGCAAACAGGCAATCAAAACCAAGCGAACAACAAACAGCATATTCCAGAGGCCAAAGCAAGCTGGCAAATAATGAACGTGATGGAATTGCTGAGTCTCTTCTGCACAGGAGCAACATCTAGCAACTTCTCAACAGCAGCAGCAACGTCTCAAAACTGCCCTAAGGCTCCACAACACAAAGTTCTCTGGTTAGCAGATGCAGGACTGCTTGTGGATGATTTAAAGTGGTATATAGCACCATTATACCTTTGAAAAATAAAATCTCTTTTGATGTATTTATAAGTCATCTTTTGTCCCCTATATTACTAGAAACTCCTGGCTGGGTGCAGTATATAAGCAGAGTAAAAGACAGACCCTGCTGTGAGGACCTTACAGGCAAGGCAGGCAAGTCATACACAGGAAACAGTCTCATCTTTATCCTGGAGATGTGAAAGTGAGGTGCAAAGGTGAAGTAATTTGCTTAGAGATGCACAGAAAAACTGGCAGAGCCAAGGAAAGACTACAGGTCTGCCCAGTGATCTCCAGTACTTTCCTCATGAAACAACTATTCTTTCTTTACAGTTCATAAATTGACTATACCTGGTGTCCTAGTCCTTCAAAACTGTTTCAGTTTTGAGCGAAAGTTTTCATTCCATTATTACACAAACAAATGCAGTCAGAAAATGGACTTACCCTGAAGATCAAATTTTCCAGAATAAGGAATTAAAGAAATGCGGGAACTAAAGAGTTCCCAAAGACTTCACTTTGCCCATTGTTAACTCAAATGCATAGGTGCTTCTGTGCAGAGACCTGACTCTATCACTCAAAGGAGAAGGATTGAGATTTTATTCCCAGCATCTGGAACTGGCAAAGATGGGATATATGAGAATAGAAAGCCAAATGTCACCTTCTAGCAAGTAAGTGAATAGAAAAATCACATGCCAGTCATTTAATCTCTTTAAGTTTCTTCAAAAGGAGGACAATCTTTTACACTCTACAGAGACTGCAGTGACAGCATCACTTTTTTGTGAACATGGCAGGAGGCTCTACTGATTTCCTCATTTTCTGACTCTAAAGAAGGCAGCAGAACAGCTAGTCAAGTCTACTAATCACAAGATACTTAAGTAGTACCCAAAACTTGGGCTCCAAATTGGTTTTATAACAGTAATTTAAATCCAGGATGCTTTGGAGAAGGTTGGTACCTTCCTTAATACACTTGCACATATGTATGTTAATTATCTCTTGTCTAGCCAATCTGACCTGCAATATAGTAGACGGCAATAATTGAAAAGCAGTGGATTATCCTACAATAGATAACACAACCGTTTTCCTCAAGTAGACTTTTCCAACT